>JAXDDW010000006.1:270000-455000 GCA_034670385.1 Hoplostethus mediterraneus
GTGTATGTAATTGAAAGGGGGTAAAAATCAATAGCATTCAATGAAAACTAATTGCAAGAGGGGAGAGTGGGGAGTTCTGAGGCGTCTATTAGGAGACCCAAACCACTATGAAGATGGGCTGCCTCCTCTTCAGTCAGTTAGAAAAGCGCTCTGAGCGTAAATTTGTGTGAAACTGTGCATGAAAAATGGCTGAATAAAATACCCATACCTCTTCTATTATTTAGTAACTTGCAGACAACATGGAGCGATGGAAAACAGAAGGAAAATAAAGGGGAAGAGGACACCATTGTCTCTTCTAATTTCTCTGGTTTGAGTATTTGTAAGAAGATAAGAAGTTAGTCAGAATAAAATGGTGGTTAAAAAAGGACTGGACGTTTTGCACCCTTGTTTTGGAACCGAATGTCACTACACTCTTTTGCAGTCAGCGATGTTGGACATCAACTGAGATTAGAGTTGGGTTTTTTTGTTCATAGTTAGCCTAGTGACAAAAAGCAAGAACATTTGACACTGCTGGTTCTGTTGCTGTCATTAGGCTGTAATTCACTTGACTTTGACTGACTATCATCTGATGAAATTGTAGGAACTGATTTACCTGGAGAAAAATATACCATTGCTGATTAAGAGACAACTGATGCCAAATCTCCTTTTTTCCCCACTATTAGTCATTTCTGGATAGCAAATCATACTTAACTTAAAGCACCTAATTTTTCAGTGAAATAGACCAGATCAGATCTCTTAAATCTACTCAGTGATAGAGAGATGTACAATAAAGTGAAGACGAAATGTTGGGTATTTCTTATCTACTAGGATTTTTTCTTTTCACTTTTTTTCCACTTTTTTTTCACTTTCCACTTTTTGGAGTTGGACTGCAATATAGTCCAACTGGTTGGAGACATCTAGACTCCAATACAGTCCAACTCCTAAATAATTGAGACTGAGAACGGTAACGTGATTCAAAATTAAAATATAAACAAGAAAATGAATTCTGTTTGAAAACAATTCTAACCTACAAATCTATGAATCTTGGAAAAATATCACACATTTGTGGAAACGATTATTCCTATGCAGACTGAATAAACAGGATATCGATGGAGTCAAAGTCAAACACTAGAACCATCAGGAGGATAGACACTGGTTGGAGACATCTGCCAAGTTCACAGGGGTCCATGTTTACGTTGTTATTCAGTTCAAAGCCTGGAGTAACGAAGGGCAAGCGCTGACAAGCAAATTGAAACATTTATCACAGATAGCACAAGTAAAGGTAAAAATTTGTACAAAATAGACAGAGCATGAGGACAGTGACCACCTGGAAATATGGTGGTCACAAGCCATGAATTGATGGCACATTATGAGTTCATATGAATCATTCCACGAAAGTTTATCAGTTGGTAAATTACCAAAACCAAAACAAATGTCCAAAACCTAGTGTACACATTTCAGAATGCATCGGTTAACATTTTATTCAGACGCAATTGCATAATATTGTCAGCACTGGTTTCAAACATCACCCCGCACACACACACACACACACACACACACACACACACACACACACACACACACACACACACACACACACACACACACACACACACACACACACACAATGTCAACTGGCTGTGGTCATTGGCAGTGGCTTTGCCATAATCTCTCTCTAATTATATACACAGCCAGGCTTACTGTTTCAGTGTAGAGACCTGGGAAAATACAACCTGCTAATCTTATTTACACACAGTGGCAATAACCTGCTGGGTGAGGAGAGGAGAGGAGGAGAGGAGAAAAGGAGAGGAGAAAAATGGAGGTAGAAGAGCAGGGGGGAGGAGAGGAGAGGAGAGGAGAGGAAGAAACTGGGGTGGAAGGAGATGAGAGGAGAAGGATTGGCATGACAATAATTACTTTTACTTTCAGTACAGTCTCTCATGTGGCTCTATTATTTTCCTACAGTGGGTCCAAAGGTCTGAGTCCACTACCAGGAAGTGTTTGTTGTCATCATTTATCAAAAAATAATAAAAGTTGATACTTCTTATCTCAAGAATACATTATTTAGAACTGATTAAAAAAAAATCTACATTTTTAAATCTTAACTGAGTTTCTCTTTCTGTAACTGTAACTGTAATTAACCACATTTTTTTAAATGTTAGAATCAGAATGTAATATGTTACTCTCCTGGTTATGAAGACGATGTTTTCTTTGGACCCTACTCTCTCAAGGTCTGTATATAGCCTATATGGAGAATGGATGAGTCCTTGTTTCCACTTGGATGCCCTGTGATAGAATATATTCCTTCTCTAAATGAGGTGCGATGCAGACAGGGTGTCTCACTCACGCTCTCTCTCTCTCTTGCACACACACACACTCACACAACACACACACACACACACACACACACACACACACACACACACAATGTAAATAATGCATGTGTCTTAAAGGGTTTCACCCCGCCACAGCTGGCCCACTTCAATTAGAACGCTCTGCACTTGTCTTTTCCTTCCCTTCCTTTTCCTTGCCTCCTTCATCTCCCTCCCTTGCTCATTCCAAACAATGTGTGTGCTTTCCGGCCATTTACATCCTAAAGTTTAGCCACTGTTGTGTACTATATGTGATATCCAGTTCAAAGGTCAATATGTTTCTCACATTGAGATACATGCAATCAAGAACATTCTCTCCTTTTTCCTTTTTCACTTTAACCGTCCTTTTTGAACCAGAGAAACTAAATTCAAGCGTATGTATTGCATATGGTGAATATCCTGAAAAAAACCATATATCCTCCCAAAAAAGTCGAACATAAGCATAATTTTCCACGGACGTCAAGTGTTCACATATTACATTTTACTTTCACTGGTTAGGCTTGGTCCCAGGGTTATGAAACATGTTCATCAACATCTACATTTAAAGGACAACATCATCTTTTTTTCTTTTTGTGAAAAAGAAGAAAGATTTGTGACAATCTATAGAACGGTGCTCCCCATCGTCTCAACATATCTACACCTATATCAAAGTATCGCATGGCATACTGCTGCATCATGTCAAGAAACCACAGAAACACCTGTCTAACCAGCTCTGCTACACGCTTAGCTGTGCCACAATCTCCCCTGCTGAGCTTTATGTTCCCGCAACTGTAGTTCACCAAGACTAGTTCTGTAGGTCTCAGCCGATCCTGGGTTCCACTATGAAGTAACATTTGGATGTCAATAAAGCAGCTGTTTATCACTCCGTGCTCCCAAAACTTACTCGACTCTGCCCTACTCTCTCCTCTAGTTGAAAACCTATTAAAAAAAAGCTTCACCACACTTGTCTGTGTCTATATTTCTTTCTCTCTCTCTCTTAAATTTAGTGGAGGCCCAGTGTGACCCTTGTTTAACCCGAGTACTCAACGTCTCTGTCTGTCTGTCTGTCTGTCTGTCTGATTGCCCCATCACCATCACCTTCTCACCAGTGAGAAGGGATCTACTCTTGTCTAGTCCTAGTACTTAACCTTAACTCTCTCCGTCTCTCTCTCTCTTTGGCCCCCCCCACCACTCCCTCTCACCCCTCGTTTCCTCCACTCACCATAAGTGGAGGCCCTGGCCTGGTCTAGTCTCCTCCAAACACATCTAATTACCCCAGTGCCAAGCGTTTCCCATCCATCACATTATCTTTCAGAGACGAAGTATTAGCGCTCCCCGTCCCGTCAGCCAATTACCTGCTGCCTTCTGCTTGAGTCACCTGCATTGCAAATGTGACCTTTACTTAGAGGGCTGATTGCATGTTTCCTAGGGTGTGTGTGTGGGTGAGTGTGCAGGGTGTTGGCGTGAGTGTGTGTGTGTGTGTGTGTGTGTGTGTGTGACAGAGAAAGAGAGAGAGAGAGAGAGAGAGAGAGAGAGAGAGAGAGAGTGAGTGAGTGAGAGCGAGCATGTGCAGTCTGAAAGGGTGTGTTAAGAGAATGAAAATGTGTAATGCATATGTCTATGTGCACGCATGCACGTGTCCAAGAGTGTATTCAGTGTGTGTGTGTGTGTAATAGTGTTCATGCACATTATCTCCAGATGAGCCTGCATATGCGATACAATACGTGTGTGTCTTGAGGTGTTTTAGTCAAGTGTGGAAATGTGCAATTGTGTTTTCGTTTGCATGCGTTTGCGTGTACAGTGGATGTGTGATGTGTACACATGTGTGTGTGTGTGTGTGCGTGCGCGTGTGCGTCAGGGGGCGGGGCCGTAGCAGTGAGCAGACCCTCTCAGACACCCTTCTGACCCCCTCACCCTCCCTCATGTGACGGGCTGTCGTGAATGTTAATGTCCTGTGATGGCTGTGGAACAAATAAGTGTTTCTGACACAGTACAGGCTCCCATTACAGGAGCAGGCCAAATGGGCTCGCTAGTGCCTTAATGAGCAGGCAGGTCAGTCAGCCGCAGCCACTGTACCAGTCCCACACATTACTTATGCAGGGTTGGAACTCAACACCCTCGACCAGACCAAGGTAAAAACTGTCTTTCATTGTCGCGTGAAAGCCTCGCAACTCCAGTTTTAACCATTTTCATGTTTTTTATTTGAAATGAGGCTTATATGGTCCTTTAAAGGGCTGAGCAAGTTTTCTGGTCAAATGAAACTCATTCAAAACCCAACATGCATTTCTGACAATATGCCAGGGGTTAATCTGGAATGCTTTTTTCCCTTCCTTAGTTCCTGAAATGCTGACTTTATGGAAGGTTTTCCTGTGATGGCAGCAAATGAATGGTTTCAAATCTTTGAACAATCTCTACTCTAGGCCTTGACGATTACAATTAATTTAAAGTCTATTTGAAATCAAAAGAAGTAATAAACTATATATTCAAAACAAAATCAACAATTTTGTTATAATAGATGTTCACAAATCTTCTACTTTTCCATGAGATGTTGCCACTGAGAAGCTGGCAGAAAACATATATAACTATTATGTGGCATCATTTGAATTCAGCCCATCAAATGAAACTGCATTCCAAATCAAATCCCTGATGTGAATAAAAGTAGTCACAAAAAATATTTGTCTATGGAGTGCACACTACTCCTAAATATCTCTTAGTACAAGGAATACAAAATAATACTCAAGTATATATTTGTGTAAATATTCTTTGATAAATACTAGTGTCCATATTCTATACAAACATAATGAAAATCTAAGTCACAATTTGATCAAAACAGAATTTTAATTTCCAGCCAACAACTTCCTTAGACCCCTATTGCTTACCATGGTAGATATTCCCTACTCAGGAACGAAAGTTACACCCTTGAACAAAATTTGTGTCAGTAGATCACAACACTTCCATGAAAACATAGTCGCCACACTACACCAGTTCAAACATTTCCTCTGCACAGGGATGAACAACAACGTTGACAATCAGCAGAAACCCATCAACTCAGTATCAGCAGTGTCCCTCAGGAAAAGAGAGAAAACATGTTTTTTTCATTGACATCCATACATTTTGGTTGCTGGGCGTTTTTGGAAATGGGTGAATGTTACCTGTCAGATACAGTACAAAAAAACAAAAAAATTGGATATACCTGTATGAGATTTCTGCAGAACACTAACATTGTGCAGAAAGGGAAACCAAGACCCTTGTCCAGCTTAAAGTCCCAGTTAGCTTGATAGCCCGTGGACACAGTAAACTCAGTCACAACCAGTCTAGTGCAGTTACAAGCCTGTGAACAAAGAAGCTGTCTCTCTTTTCCCTCTGGATCGTCAAGAATGGGAGCGGCAGAGAAAATACATTTACAGCTTGCTGGCTGAGTCAAACAGTCATTTCTAAAAAGGTAGATCGCTTGGCTGACTCATCAAAATTTGGAGAGAAATTGAATCCCTCCTCTTCCACCTGAGGTGAGGGAAGAGCAGACAAAAAAAAGCACATGAGAGTAAGGAGAGAGACGGGGTAAAGATAGAGAAGCCAGGAAGTGGATATTAGGTTTGATTGAGACGCGTGGCAAACGGAGAATCACCTAGCGCGTCAGAGCACATCCTCACAGTTGGCCAGGCTGTCTCTCAAAACTCTCCAAATAGTCTCAAGTAGACCTGTTGGAGTTACTGAGTCGTCACACTACATGTTGTAGCCCGGGAGCAATGGGCCCACCGAGGTGTCTCTTTTCCTCTCTCCGCGGGACTTGTTAGAGGCTCTATTTTGGAATCTCTCTGCCTTCGTACTTGCTGCTGGAAAACACCTTCAGGTGTATTTACACACTTAGGACAATTCTGCCTCCCCTCAAACAGTCTAAGTTGTTTGAATTATGAGATGATGTTTTCACAGCAGCTAGTGTAAGCCCAGCTACAGTATTTCACACATAGCCACAGAACACAGAGCCACAGTTACTTTGCTATTGAGTTAACTCTTTGCCGTAACAGTCCCATTTAGGGCACTGTTAGAGGATCCAATGCTAAATCAAATAAAACTGGACACAATAAAGATGGACCATGGTTCTGTCCATATCAATTTAAAAGTATTTGTTTTTCGTTATTTACCCACCTATGCTGATACCATGTAGTTCCTGGCCTGTTAAAGATGTTCAGCAATGGATGGAAGGATGGATGGAGAATACTTACTGCAAAACTAATCTAGCTTTTACAACGCTCAACTTGTGATCTAGATAGTTAATATGTTTTGCTAACCTAAGCCATATCACAGTATCACAGCATGGGAGAGAGGTTTTCCCTTTCAGCTATCCAGAAAAAATGCTTTCATACCTTGGTTAGCATTCTTCATTGAAAACGATGGATTCTGCACTACAGTGAGTCATCCAAACAACGTTAAGGGAAGTGCCAATGCAGAAACGTTTTCCCATGAGATTATAAAGGTCATGGTATCATTTTGAGACCAAATCTGTCATCCTGTACAGTTAGTCTCAAGCAAGAAAAACTACTTCCAAACCTTTGTATAGTTTGTATAAACAATCTACAAACAAACTGAAGCTTTTGAGCGAAAAGCCAGCAAAATATCATCTTTGTCATATTACTTCAAAGTATAATCTTCTGACCTTTGACAATTTTGTTTTTCTAGCAAATACCTGTTTGTTGTACAAAATAATCCATAACCTTGCTCCCACGCTGCTGGATGAATTTGCATTACTGTACTGACAACATTAAACAAACAAGAGCTTCTACTAGAGGTGATTGTGCAGCCCAGCACAGATCTTCAGAATTTAGCCGATCTGCCTTTTCTGCGAAAGTTATAGACTCTTGATAGAATACAATGTTTTAGCATGAATCATGTGTGCAATGTCAAAATGTTTAATTTTTGTTTTCCACAGGCATCCAATTTCTGATTTAAGTTGTCCTTGATCAAGTCTGTTATACATAATTTCTGTAGCATAGCTATGTTTGGCTTGGAGGTTTTATTGTGGGCCCTCCATTGCTCAAGACACTATGGAGAAAAGTCTGCATCAAATTTCTTTTCAGCCTTAGAATGTTTAGGAAAACAACTGTACCACAAGATATTCAATACTTTCCACACAGTGATGCATGCAACACCATAAGAAACCTTTTGTTTCCAGAAAAACCTGAGGGCCTCATTTGTATGTTTTGTTGGACCTCCTGAACACAATGGAAAATGGAAGCAAAGGTCAGCGTTAAGTCTCCCTCGGCTTTTGTTCTTTAAAACAACAATATTGTATTGATCTGTCCTGAATGATAAACACAAATGTGTTGGTAAAACACAGTCTCCTTTGACCTTTAGCAATTACTTCTACATGGTTTTAACAGTGCTTGTATTTTAGATGAAAAAATATCCAACATGTTTTCTTTCTTTTTTGCCTTCAGTTGTCTTTTTTGTAGGCTGCAGCTTCGCACCACAATGTATCATCTAGCTCAAGTACAGCTTGCTTACCTGATGTGGAATTGTACTTACATTTTACAGATGCAGCTCTTTACAACCTAATTACCACAAATGTTATGTATGTTCACGGTGATATAATGCTGCTATAGTAGCTGTGGACTTAAAGGGATCCATAACTTTTGACCCAGCATTGTTGTTGTTGGTGAACCATAGGAACATCTCATTTCTGGTGAACATTTGAATATATTTTTGATCCTTTTATTGTCTGTCACTGGAAGTGTTGCCCATCTTCATTGCCCAGTGGAAGTGTCAAGTGTATGATGGTGTATCAAGTCCTATTAAGGCAGTGACATTTAAGGAAACTTTTTTGCAGTGCTGGTGGGTAATATTGCTTTGCAGGTTATGTCAGAATTGTTGCATTGTTGCAATGAATGGATCAGGTTTTTTTTGCTGCATATAGTTTTTGCTGCAAATATTTAATACGTTTTAGTTTAGTTGGTCTCATTTTGTTTGTACACCCAGGCACACATCAAACTATGACACACAAATACTCTCCTCAGGTACAAAAATGAATGTGCTACTTGAATAGTCTGATGTTAGATCAATAAACTAATTAGGTTTTGACAATAATGACAAAACATTCAAATTTCCTTTACTATTTGGTGACTGTGGGATCAGCACTGTGACCAGAATGCTTTGTGAACTCAAGCATAATAATAATACTTAGAAAACTCAACACAGCTAAAAACGAGGAAGCCTGCTCATGGAATCTCAGTTATCTGGCGGCCAGCTTAACTTGGTTGACAGAGGTGAAGTGTGTCGTGATGACCCGCGAGGAGACCCCCTTGACCTTCCCTCTGACTTCAAGAGGGTGTTGGATAACAATCCTGGAACTTTTTTATGATTAACACCATTGGAAAGCATAGTAATTTATCCTATCTTAGACAAGTTAATCGCACCTCAAGCTTAAAGATACAATCTGGAATATGTTTGTCCATCTACATTTTAGGCATATTTACATGTGCCTGAACTTGCCGTGTTAAGAGAGAGAAAAAAACATATTTTTCATAACTCAAAACGGTTCTGTTTCACTCAGTGTTCCCAAACGTTACTGCTGGAATTAAACCTTTTACTGACACATTTGCTGTCAGCCCTTTTATCAAAAACTCAGAACGCACATATATAAGCCTGCAACGCATATAATACAAAGATATGACACTTTCTAGGGATGAAGTTATATAGTTATGTAGCTGTTAGAGATGCCTGTCCTGACCTGTGTTATGACTGCAGGGATAAACTGAAATATCGGTGCTGGATCAAACCATCCAGCACCGATACTTCAGTTTATATCGAAGGCTTGGAGCCAGAAGGGCATAACTGGTAGTTTGGGTGAAAAGGAGATCTGTATGTTAAGGAAAACCTCTTGAGGAGATCATGGTGTGTTTATGAGATGACATTGTCATTATCAAAAGATATTTCGAACAGTTGATAAAAGTTTGTTTTTGCTTTCCTGTAATGTTTGCCAAAACAGGTGGGTAATGTTTGCCCCTCTGGCTCCAAGCCCACAATATATTCATTAGGAAAGATTTCTAATCTATGTAATTGAAATACATATTGCTTTTCACAACACAATGCAGCTACATTATCACTCCTAAAATCAATACTGAAAGGCCCTGCAGTCAAGTTAATTGAGAGAAATGATGGTGAATTTGGGAATTGTGTCCATTGTGTCTTATTGCTTCAGTCAGACAGACTTGGCAGAGAAAGCTGAGAGGGTTGAAGTGTGTGCAGCGACCATAGCGAAGCCCCTCAGGCTAAAACCTCTTGACCTGTGGAACGACTGCAGGGAGGTGATGGCAGCAAGGGGCTGATAGGGGCCAGTCACTGGGGCCTAGAGGCTCATCCTGGACACGTCCCAGTGGCGACAGGGCTCTGCACACAGCCACAAATACATACATATACATACACAAATGCACACAGGGAGGTACACATTGAGATACACACAATTGCAGGCAGGTAAACACACACACCTTCTCCACTCATAGACCTTATCTCCAGCCATTGGAATGACAATCAGAGGCACTTGAGATCTAAAAGTGGTGGGGTAAATATTCTACACCTCACCATGACAGCTGTGGAGGGGCATCCTGGCGGCTGCTGAATGACTATGATATAGGAGAAACACGCTAAAGAACTGGGTAACATTGCCTTCAACAGGAATGGGTTTGGCAAGTGGTACGAAGTCACAATTTTGATGGTGTTCTTGTCTTGCACACGAACATTCACACATACATGCACGATTCTTTCACTCTACCCTTTATTCTACGTCAATAAAAAACCATACAAATAACCAAAATAAGAAGATGAAGAGAAAAAAGAAGAAGAATTTACAGCTGTGCTATCAGAACTCTCACCTGGACAGGTGAATGGAAAATAGAGGTAGAAACTACTGCAGATATTGTGTTTTGATGAAAAATGCCTGAGACATGAAACATCTGACTATGATTATAGATGCCTTACAGACTGATGGTACTTTTCTACTCCTCTCCTGTCCTCTCCTCTCCTCTCCTCTCCTCTCCTCTCCTCTCCTCTCCTCTCCTCTCCTCTCCTCTCCTCTCCTGATCTACTCTGTGGTAGGAGCCTGTATAGGACAAGCAGTATGCATGTTTATTGTATCAATATGTTATTAGCTAAGAGATCAAGTGTGCCATGCATTCACATCAAATGACATTTAGAGGTAATTTAATGCTTTTAAGAGAATATATATTTCCAAATGGTATGAGTACACACCTACGGGCTGTTTCTGTTTATTTGTAGCTGTGAATTTATATTTTCTAATAATAATGTGTCTCATCTTAATTGGAATAAAAGGCCATTCCATTGATTCGTGATAAGGCCATTGGGGGTATGACTGAATTGTGTGTGTGTGTGTGTGTGTGTGTGTGTGTGTGTGTGTGTGTGTGTGTGTGTGTGTGCTTATGATCTCTTTCCCTAGCTCTGTGTGTGTGGTCATGCATTGTATTTTCGTGTAAGCTTTGATCACATTACCACTATTCTCAAGTTGGTCAATGAATAGATTACATATTCAATTAAGCCTGGTGTCTGTGTGCTATTTATGTGTGTGTGTGTGTGTGTGTGTGTGTGTGTGTGTGTGTGTGTGTTGATGTGTAATGATGTGTAAATATATTTATGGCTCAGGGTCACAGTGGTATTAACCTGACCCAGACTCTCTAGGGATGCTCTGTTCTCCCCACTACCACTATAGGCAGGAAGGCAGGAAGGAAGGAAGGAAGGAAGGAAGGAAGGAAGGAAGGAAGGCAAGAATGTAATCACTGGTTAAATGAGCCTGACCTGGGTTTACCTTGCCATCATACCACTAGATAGGAGTGATATATTCTTTTGCATTCAATATTAACTTAAATCTCATTGTGTAATATTTGTGTTAATCCCGTGGCTCAACTATCTCATAGGGCTAATACATTCTGCGCTCAATTACGCGCTGCTTTTATCAAGAGTGGGAAAGGTACTCAGTTAAATGTCCCATCACTCAAGCATATGCCAAAGGCCTACATCTTATTCAAGTTTTAAACCTCTAATTGGTAACGTTTAAGAGGCGTTTAAGACTGCCCTTTCTTCTCCCTTTTCTCATTTCCCATTTAATGTGTTGTGTCAAAGTCTATTACCTCAGTTGGACGTTTCTGTCCCTTAAGTTGAAAAAACGAAAAGGGGCGGGGTGGAGTGGGGGGGGGGTGTGGAGAGAGAGAGAAAGAGAGAGAGAGAAAGAGAGAGAGAGAGAGAGAGAGAGGAGGGGGAGAAAGAGAAGCCATCAGCTGAGGTTTGCCAGGTCGATAAAGCTTTTAGATTTGGAGATGTTTTCAGGGGGAGCCCATTTCCTGCGGCTAAGAGTTGTTAATGGAGCTTAAGGAATTATCTTATGACTCTCGGTTCGAGAGCAGTTTATTTCAGCCCGGACCTTGCTCCCTTGTCGGAGGGGCTGAATATGCTGCTGTCAAACCCGCTTAATGAAAAGTAACGCGTCGCTGATTACAGTTTTATTTGGTCTCTATGTAAAAAGCGCCTGTTAATTTACCATCCCGCTCCCTCTGTGTGTTCGTATTTGCCACGGCTGAATGATTTAGTTATAGCTGGCTATTCTCTCTCTCTCTCTCTCTCTCTCTCTCTCTCTCTCTCTCTCTCTCTCGCTCTCTCGCTCTCTCTCTCTCTTCCGTCCTTTCCCTTTCTCTCAAATAAAAAGCCACTTGGTGCGATGCTCGAAATAAATTGTCTTCATGTTGAATTAATTAAACGCCTAATCTATTTTGCCTTACCAGTGTGGACGTTAGTGTGAATATGACGATAAGTAACGTTTTCTAACTAACTTTTCTATCAACACCTAAATTAATGAATGGCAAATTGAAGGTATGTCGTTCGCTTGGTTTTGTAGGCTAATAAACTCCAGACATATTTGAAGAACCTAATCCTCATGAAAAATAAATATACGTTAAAATACCCGGCATATACCTGTCAATTATAGGCTATATCCCCTGACAACATTTCTGTCTTTACCCGAATTTATTTTGCGGTCATGTCAACGTTGCTCTCGAAATGCTGCAGGCAAGGTTTTCCCAATCCGAGAAAGCAAATAAAAACATACATCCTGACTCGGATATACAGAAAATCCCTTTTGTCCACCATAGCACTTTCTTCCAGGGGGGAAATCTCAATCGTTTGTGCTTTTCCCCATTAAAATTCATCACTGAAGGCCCCCCTTTTACTCTCTCACAGGACAGACAGAGAGTCCCCCGAGAGCTCCACTTTCGCCATTACTGTCAAGTACCCTTGACTCCTTTCTTTTTGCCCTTTTATCTACAACAACTAATTCGAGTTCCTTTGCCCTTTTCACTTTTATACGACGTGAGAGCCTCTCTCTCTCGTAAAGCCCTTTCACTTTTCAGAAGAGGAATCGGGAGCCAGGCCGCTTTCTGAGGGCCCGTCTCGGGGAAATTGAGGGGTTAGTGTCAAAACGAAAACTCCTCACTTCAAATTATTTTGCCGGGCCTCCGTTTTGAACCTATTAATGGACGTATGGCGAATAACTTACCCTTTTGACAGCTGCATCATGGACGAGGTTGAGATGTTTCGATAATATTATCAGAGTGCAAGAGGGGGGAAATCAATAGCCTGACATGAAATATGACTGTGAACATCCCAATTACAGCCTGTTTAGAGGGAATTAATGAGGCAGATCTTAGATACTGATATTGTTCTGTCTTGAGGGCTGAGCTGCCTCATTTTCTCGCTGTCACTGAATGAGAGTGAATGTTTGGGCCTGCTTTAATGGATTTAGAAATAGAAAAAAACGGGTTTTATTTCAGAAGTAGATTGCGTTTTGAAAAAAGTCCCTCTCTGCCTATAGGCGTGTAGCGGTAGGCTCTATAGTTTAGATGTTTGGCCAAAGTTTAACGTTGGGAAAATAGAATAGAATCATACAGTCAGAACCGGGAACAGAAAGAAAGAAGGACTACGACAATTCTGAGGCCGAGACATGGAGAAGCCCTGTGTTTCAGCACCATGGACAGCCATTATTGCTATTAACCCCAAAATCACAAGCGCTCTTCAGAAACCGACCTTTTATTTTCAGTGAACAAACTTGAAACGCTCCCATTCAATTTCTAGGAGAGCTGTGCATTTGTGAGACTTTTTTTTTCTTTCTTTCAATAGTGATACTCATCGGCTGAGACATAAATTATATTCAATTACATTTGCATGCGCATATTAAAGAACAAAAATACCAAAATCCTGTAAACCTTTTTTTTCCCAAGATGTAAACTTTTCATTTATACATTTAGATAGTTTTGTGCGTGCGTTGAAACGAAATATAATAAGCCAAACGGATCCGGATATTTCACTTGTGAAACGCCAATGTAACAGTACATAAATATATCATCGCTTAAAAAAAGAATAAAAGAAAACAGGGAAACGTGGACAAGCTTTGGGGTTTTCCAACTTGAATGCCATCCCAATCTCAGTATATTTAGATCACAAACAAAAGTTTATCTCTTTGCAATAAAAGGGACATTTGGTTTTGTTAGGAGCAGAAAAGTTTGTTGATAGTTTTTGGGTAACTCATGGCACTGTCTTTGGAGGAGTCTTGATGCTGCTGCAAGGCCGCCGTGCTCCTCTCGGTCTCCAGAATGGTGCCTTTGGTGGTCGTGGACCAAGAGACGGTGGTGTTGGTCAGAGCCTGGTTCAAAGTGCTGTGCCTGAACAAGGGGTCGTGGAAAACCCCGTCCACCCAGTTTCTCAGGGTCGTGACTGGCGAGTCCTGCCTGTTGTCCATGCCGGTCACGGGTGAGGTAGCGGCGGGAGACGGGGTGAGGGAGGAGGGCGGCGGTTGGCACCTGAGCATGCAGGACGGGTACTCAGTCTGGTTCAGGGACGTCGCAGTCTGGGCCAAAGACCAGATCCGGGGTTTGCCGTCTAAAATCTGGTGCCCTTGTTGCTGCTGCTGTTGATTATAGCACGCCTTTGCCTGCTGTCTGCTGTCCTGTTGGAAATCCTCCGGGCTCGTTTTGAGGCAACTTTTGCCCAAGTCCTGCTCCCCTCCGAGAGAAACGGGGATGGAGATTTTCAGCGACGTGTCTTTGATGATGTGGTCGGTGGGACAGTCGGTCGTCGTCGACATGTGTGTGTTCATGTGGTACCGGTGCTTCAGCTCACACTCCGAGCTCTCCGACTCCAGCGTGTCGAAATCGTCCAAGTCGCTCAGCTGGAGGTCCTTATCAGCCCGGCTTCGGTTCTCTGGAAAAGAGAAACGGAAACGAGACAGCGCACATGTCAGTCAGAGACGTGCGATCATAAGACGCGTGATCAGAACTTTTGATAGCGGTCTATAGCACAACATTGTACTTGTAATCAAATTACTGCTGTCCGGTGTCACTTATGGATTCATTTGTACACTATGACCTCCACCCGGTGATCACCATAAGGCAAACTATCAATATGATTAAAAATCAATCACACGTTTTTGAAACAACAATAACATTACATTATGCTTTCCCAATAAAATATTACATTTTTAACAGTTAGTTACTTATTGTGATGTGTACAATGAAGTTAGGTCAGAAAGATGCATATGTGAGCTTAAAAAGGTGGGTAAACTCTACTCCATAACAAAAAAAGTTTAGGTAGGTTTATCCTCCACTAGATCCCTGACTGGCACTGAATGAGACCCATTCAATGGTGCTCCATGTTTAAAACAAGTGCATTCAGTCCTTTATGATGACCAAAGGCCTCCACAGACAGGCCTGTACAGCAAACATTTATTCAACTGCTACTATTACCAGCGAATTTAATTAATTGTGCATTTGTCTAGGACTAAAACACCATTTTAAAAAGTGTATAGAGTGGTGATTATACATTGCATAATATAGCAGTATGTTCAGCAAAGACATTATAAGGCAGGCCAAATTGTTTTAAATAATTTGTTTCTAACAATCATCATCATAATGCACAGTTTATTATTATTATTATTATTATTATTAATAATAATAATAATAATAATAATAACAACAGTAGCACACAATCACTATAAAATGTGTTATCACACAATACAGCAGTGATTGTAAAATATAAAGCTTATAGGGTTTTATAAGGGTTTTGACACTCACATCATCACAATGGTTAGTAGAATATTAGCAGCCTATTCAGAAAGCAGATCTGTTAAAGTAAAGTATAGAAAAAGACCCAAATGATCCCCCATCTTTCAATAATCAATCATACAATTTTAAGGTCAATTTTGAGCACAAATCTTCACAAATTATCATAATCCCAGGATAGTATATAGAGTGTCACAGCTGCAGATGAAATAAATATAGTTTCAGTTTTTCAGTTTCAGCGTTAGCAGAACTTTTACAGCAGCACAATCATAGTCATTGTCCTCCTCCTGTTCTCATTATCATCATCGTTATCATCATCGTCATCATCATCGTCATCATCATCATCATCATCATCATCATCATCATCATCATCTTCATCTTCATCATCATCTTCATCTTCATCTTCATCATCACCATCCATCATTCATCATCTTCATTATCATTTTAAGTGACAGTAAAAGAAAAGGCTGCTGCTTGGGCCTTTTTATACATAATGTCATTTTAATCTCTAGTTTATCAAACTTCAAGTGAATGTTTTTTGCAGGTCCAAAATGTAGAATGCAGCCTTTGGATGCTAATCATTATAACAATGTAGCATATTGTAGAAACATTGAGAGAGTAATTCTTCAATACACAAGTTTGTTGAACATGCTTTTTGAGACGAATGATAATTTCAAATGTACTGTTGAAAATCAACGCTTTAGATTGAGGTCTTGTGACAGTATTATTGTAATGCATAGCAGATATCAGAGCAGCAACTTTTCTGGCTATGTTCAAAGACTTTCTAGAGGCAGGGCAACAAGGCATTTTGATACGAACCATCCTCATTGCTCTCGCTTTTTATTTGCTCCTCCTGAGACCCGTCCTCATCCTCGTCATATCGCTTCTCATCTGATCCCTTATTTCTGGGAGGCCAGGTCATCTTGTTCTCCTTCTTGAGCCTCCTCCTGGCGTTGGCGAACCAGGTGGAGACCTGAGTCAGGGTCATCTTGGTGATGATGGCCAGCATGATCTTCTCGCCCTTGGTGGGGTACGGGTTCTTCCGGTGCTCCTGCAGCCAGGCCTTCAGGGTGCTGGTCGTCTCACGCGTGGCATTCTTTCGCCTTGTCCCCCCGTCCATGGACCCATATCTGTTAATGAGCAGACACACAATCACAATGATAATGAGTTGGTTTACGGCAAGATGTTTGTTGCATGACATTTTTGATGTATTGTCCTGATTTAGGGGACCAAGAGCAAACCATGTTAGAGCCATCAATTCGTTTGGATCTTGAAATATTTCATAACAACATGATTCGTTACAGAACAAACCCAACTACATTTAGCGTTGCACAAAGACCAAAGACTAGTCATCACAAACACACCAGTCAATGCAGAGACATAACTGGGGAGTGATTTGAGAGTGAATGAGGGTGAGTAAGGAGGGGAGGGGTTGGCACCCCCCCTTGTAAACACAGCCTATGTAATGCCTCTCCCTTGGTATGTATTTTAGAGTGGAAAGGGAGGACTTACAGTAAGTCTGCAGAGGTGGAAGTCAAGGGTGACATAGTTGCACATGACAACAATCAAAAGTCCTGCTGCATAAATGGAAGCCACTATCATGATCCACTATACTATCATTATCAGTAAAAATGTTTTATGTGCAACAATAAGTTTATTGTACAGTGGAGACGTTGCAGAGTGTATTTTGCTAGCTTTATCGATGTGTTACCCACAAAACAAAACAGTCTATTGGTGCAGAATATGACCCCATTCAATAGCCTGTTTTCTTCTCCATCAAATATCATGTACAGGCCTACATTTAAAATGCACAGCGTTGATTTTCATTTAGCAGGGCGCTGCAAAAACACTCTCCGGGGAGGCTTTTATGAGGCCTTTATTGCCTTGTTTAGCTTAGTGCAGGTCAAGCACTGCTAGGGGAATCAAAAGGAGAGAAGCGCTGCACCTTCCCCTACCCGGCGTTGTTCCCCCACAGATAAAATAGACTGTAAAATTGCTTTATTGAGTGTAATGATGTGCCCTCAGGTAAAAGAAGAACTCCGACTGAAGAGTGCAGCTGTAGGCCTGCTTGTTTTTCTGAGTGCCACAGATTATATTCCGCTTTAGACTAATGATATCACCCATATCCTAGGCCTTGTACTGTATGTGCAGTATTAGAATTCCTATTGACACCCATTAAGAACTTGCTTGACCCACTATGCTTTATACTGAACAGAAGCCTGCCCATGGGTTTTGGATTGTGCAAACTCTGGTTTACCAAAAACGACTAATCAATATGATCGTTTGTAAATCAATTCAAACTTAACACTCTTCTTCGCTAGCCCATGAAAGAAGTACTTCCCTCAGTAACGGTGGCTCTATAATTTTGGTGGATGCTAGTTCTACTCAACTCCAAGAGGGCAAGGACCATGCTAATCACAATTAATAATGATGTTGAGTGATCATTTGGGCTATACATCTTTAGCACATCACCTTGGTATTACATCTGATTATTGGGGAGACATTGACATATGGCTAGCATGCTGTTCAGAGCACTGGGTGAACCCTCATGTCTTACTGAAAGGGGCATTGTCCTCCTCAAACACAACACACCCATCAAGGAAGAAATGTCATGGGATGAAGGTGATCACCCAGTGTTGTTAGACGTGATGAGAATAGCCTTGACCTCTCAGGGATGACTGGATTGATTCCATTCAGGAAATACATGCCATAGTACTGCAGTAGACGTTGGCAGACTTGGTGTTTGCCTATATTTTGACCTGTACATGTGGCCTAATACAGCTGACATAAGATTCAAACCCAAGTGTGACATTGGACACACAACTCAATAATAGGTTGACATGGACTTGTAACTGCATGCATCACTTTCCTTCTGTACCACATCAGGGATCCTTACAGTGTCATCAAGAAGATGATGCTTGCACTGAGAATTAAGCAAAAAACATCCACCATAGTCCAGTCCTCATAGAAAACCTACATACCTGTCATATTGATACTGTCCCAAGGTAGGATCATAGGGGTAGTAGGCAGTTGCCTGTGTTATTCCTGCGTGCGCAGAAGCTGTGGCATCTTTAGTATCAAATGTACCCTGCAATCACACAGAAAAACATTTAAAAGAGAAACACAAACAGAAGATAATTCTTGGCACATTAAAACAATCACTCATCCGTGGCTGAAAAATGATGTTAATGAAAGAGAGTGTATTTTAAAGTTGCCTAGTTATGTAATTATTTTTGGGACATTAAATTGTGATATGGCTAATTCAAAAAGAAGTATCTTAAACAAGTACCATTGTGCCAAATAAAACATGGAAACTTTATACTCAAATACATATGAGTAGTAACTGAAAATACTAATCTTCCCATACAAATACTTTCCACATAGAAGTTAATATTTTTATGCATACGGCAAGAAAATAAAAGAAAACAGTATAAAGTTTATGTTATAAGCCAGAGGTCTCAAAGCAGGGGGGGGTAAAAGGGTGGTGCCCAGCAAAATGAGGCATTGTTTAATTTTTAATCTATACTTTAATTCATTAGAAATCATCCCAATAACAGAATGTAGAAGAATGACTATTCTATGATCACAGTGTGGACAGTGTGCGGTTCAAAGAACAAGACCAACAACAAAAATCCCAGCAATAAATTCTTATCACATGGGGTTTTTGGGGCCTAATGTGTGTCTTTTTGAGAGTCTGTGACATGAAAACATTTGACAACCTCTGTGATAAGATACACAGTTTAAGAGGTTGTCACACTGCAAAAAAACAATCAATTTTAACAAGTAATTCAATCCAGGATTGAGCCTTACATTAAGTGAACGAAATCTGTCAACAGGGTGAAATAATTTCACTCGTTTCCAATGCTAATCAACCAAGTGTCATTTTCTATACCAGTGGAGTGATCTGCCTTATTCTGGCTTCTTTTAAGATAGTGAACCTTGTCTCTAGAATAATCCTGAAGCAGGTGAAACTGCATTGGAATCTAGTGGACTTGTCTCACCACATTGGAAAGTATTCTTCACTTGTTTTAAGATTTTTAAAAAAGCTTTTATAAGTGATATGAGACAACAGGGCGTGTTAAAAGGGATGTTTTGCAGCACAGCGCATTAAAAAGAGGATAGACGCGCCTGGCTGAAGTCTTAACAACATGCAGCTCCATTAATCAATGCCAAAGAGGGATCAGATGAAAGGTCTTACCAGCGAGTAGAAAGCCGAGGCGTCCGTGCCGTATGTAACGTAATTCCCATAGCCTTGGCCGCTGGTGTAAGGGCTCCCGTACACGCCCAGAGCTGCGGCCGAGCTCAGTTCATGCCTCGCCGTGGCCAACAGCCGGCTCTCGTAAACGGGGCAGTAGACCGGTGTCTGACCGGACGCCGCGACTCCGGAGTCCGCTATGGATCTACCGGTAGACTCGCAGCAAGTGGTCAGAGAGTTGGTTGTCATCAGGAACTGGATGGAAACCGAGAGAGAATATGATGTATATAAAAGAAAAAAGTTATTGATAGGCTTTATTAAATGCTGCAGTGGAAGTAAGTAAATAAACCCCATGTTCAGTGTTAAAAAAATTATTTTTCCTGAAACAAGTGTCATTATCTTCGAGGCATAACAAGGCATCTCACAAAATCATACGCGATTCAATAAAGTTCTTGGAAGAACTTGATCTTGCAGTGAAAACAAATGCAATTATCCATTTTCACTTGTTTTGAGGAAAAGTACCGAGACTCAATACTCGATTAAATGACTTGTTATTTCATGCAATATGGATAATGGTGAGTCAAAATCTTGCGGAGGTAAATTGCGCGTCAAACGTGTCCAAAATGAGCCGTCTATTGGCTTTGACCCTATACTGAAACATTTCACCACTTGAGGATGCGCTACAAATAAATACCCTAACATGTTTTCGCCGTCATGTATTCGCCTAGTAATACCCATAGTAATACCCAAATGATGTTTTATGGCTCAAAGCCAAAACAAAACCAACAGCTGGATTATGGCGCAAACACACACAGCGTGTCCACAGCACAAGTTGGCATGTGTGGGTTACAGCGGAGATAAACATATGGTTGACATTACAGTGGCTATTATCTTGCAGAAATCAGTGAACGGGAGGTCGGGGGTCTCTGCGGTTTCTGGTTACCCTGGTCTTACCTTTTTTCTATCGCTGTAACACAGGTATCACTAGTCACTGGCCGTAACGCAATACCTTTCCGATACAAGCTATACGCGAAAGCCTCCCGGTTTCTTGGCCAAAGTGCGTAAAAGGATCAAGGACTTAAATCGATGAGGCAATCAACTGCCGCAATATCAAAACCAAAACAGCTCATTCACGCAACAAATGCAGTTAGGTATATGAACTTACTTGTGGCGCAGACGAGTAGGGATATCCAAATTGTGGATATGACATGGTAGAGAGGTCCCCCAATATCCAGAAATAATGCGAGACTGAAGGTCTCCACTCTAACGCAGGCTGCGGCTCTGTTTGACTGTACCAATTGATTGGTAAGCACAGGCTCCTAGGATGCTTATAGGGCGAAGCAGAGTAGCATGTTTAATTTGTGTAAAATGCCCCCTACTCAAACGCCTTTCAAAGGAAAAAATAAAAAAATAAAAAAACTCAGCTCCCCCTTTTAATCTTTCACTTTTAAAAGTCTTATAAATACGCAAATTAATTAAGGGGGCAATGAATATAGGCTACCTTTGCCTAGAATAATCACTTTGTTGTCAGATACATATTTTTTGCCTTATAAAAAAGTAGTATAAAAGACGTCAGCAGCAGAGGCAGGTTGTTTTAAACGGCAGTGACTCTGACGTCAGAAGTTTCCCACTCTAAAAATGACCAGACTGTAACTTTAATATGCATTTTCTTTCTTGGGATGACGAAAAAAACAGAAAGAAAAACCCAACAAGAAAAGCCGTGAGTGGGGACCAGGGAGCAGGACTACTTTTAAGAGATTTAATCGAGATTAATTCGTAGTTCCAATCAATCAATTAGACCAATCAGTGTCCTGAATATGCAAACGCATTTATCAGTTTAAATACATTAGGCCTACAATTAACCACAATTCTTCCATTCCTCGGCACTGATGTTAATCACATGGGAACTTAATTGATTTTAAATTAATTAGCAAATGTTTTCACATAGAGCAGGGTAACAAAATGTAGCCTACTAATAGATGGGGCGAATAGCTTGCTGATAAATGCTGATAGCATTGTAATTCGTCAGTTTTGGGTAATTTTGACAAATACCAACTAACAAAGAGAAATCATCCTTTGGGTTCATGTAGGCTTCTATCCCACCCGGAGCAATGACTCCCTAGAGTGTTGTAATTACCCTGATGCTTCCCCAAAAGTGTTTAACAGGATGTAATTGGAGCAGGCTAAACTTGGCACCTCTCAACATAAACTTCACATTCCTCTTATCAACCTCTTATCAGACCTACAGGATTGTTTTTAGAATTGTAAACCAAGTTTCATATCTATCTATCTATCTATCTATCTATCTATCTATCTATCTATCTATCTATCTATCTATCTATCTATCTATCTATCTATCTATCTATCTAAATAGTGTCAGTATGGTTCTTTAGACTTGTACCACAGCAGAACTGGTTCTGGTGCTATGAGGACCTTTTAAGGAAGTATATGCTCCAAACCAGCAGCATTGAAAAACTTTTTAAAGAACAACACTGGGTATATTATGTGACATTTATTTGATCAAATCAGTGATTCATTTGAGTCAATGCTATCTATCTATCTATCTATCTATCTATCTATCTATCTATCTATCTATCTACCCCACCCATCTCTCTCTCTCTCTCTCTCTCTCTCTCTCTCTCTCTCTCTCTCTCTCTCTCTCTCTCTCTCTCTCTCTCTCTCTTATCACGTTGTTTTTGGTCATGAAACGTTGTAAAACTGCAGTAGCCAAACAGCCAAAACAGTCTGACGATACAGCCTCCCAGCTCGCCACAACCCGGCACCGGTGTGCGCCGACTTGCTTGGAGAATCCCGGGTTGAGACATGCGGATAGCCCCGGGGGTCACTCCTCAAATTAATGATGATGTACTCTTCCTCTCCTTCTCCTCCTCCGCCTCTCCTCTCCAGCTGGATCTCTGCCTGCCGGTGACAGGTCGATTGAGAGTGATTGATGACTATCTAGGGGACCGGGGCCAACATAATAATATGATACCCGCACCTTGCAATAATTGCTTGCTTTCATTTACAGATGAAAGAAGTAATAAAGAGGCATAAAGACGGAGGGGCTTGTCCTTCGATTAAGTAACTTTTCTGTTACTTTTTTTGGACGGAGGTGGTGTGTGTGGGGGTGGGGGTAGGCTATATAAAATGTCTCACTCATTTTGACAAATTGAATTATAGGGGTTAGTACCTCGAAGCAAATGGCCGCATTAACACTGTGAACGGGGCGGGTCAAAAGGGATCAGCCAGTGCTTTTTAATTTGCATTAACTCTAATGCCACCTCAACATTAACAACCCCGTCTGAATCGCTCAACCATCCTGCCCCAGCCACAGGGGCATTAAGACACGCTGCTCTATTTTGTCTTCTTAATTTGGACTTTTTTTTTTTAATTCATTGGGGTTAATGTGACACGCAGTGCATTAAGGCAGGGCGGGACCCAATTTATCTTCAACATCACACCCGCTGGACGAAGCGGTGACGTTGATTTGGACGATGGTGGGAGCGCACCTGACACATGCACGCGCGCGAGCGAGCGCACACACACACACACACACACACACACACACACACACGATATCTTTCACATACATGTACTTATTCGTCCTCAGAGATATTTATTCGAATCCGGATCCTAATTCCATAATATAATCTAGACAATTTAATTATACCACAGTCTATGAACAGTTGCTATGAACCTTTGCTCCTGTGCATTATGGTATAGCCCACAGTCGAAGCACTCTCAAGTTTGATGGACACATTCACTAAACTATATTGTCCACAAAGCCCCCCGCCCTTTCCCATTCCCTCCCTGTATACGTTTTCATTATCCACTGCGTTGGCTGGTGTTATGGGGCGCTTATAATAAAATATTTAAGCGCACTAGTATATGCTTTTAGACGGAAATGAAGGCGACGGCAGGAGTTCATGCTTGTTTAGCGTTTAAAGATTAAAAGAGGAGCTTTTTTTCTTGATCAGACGTAGGGAAGCATGGAGTTTAAAGTAGAGCTGCCCCAGTTTATGAAATGCGGCTTGATTTAAGTTTTTTTAATGAATGAAAGGTAAATGATAATCAGCTATCTGATACTATCAATTATCTAGATTAATGCGCGATTGTAAGATAATTTTACTTCATACATTAGGACAGATAGTGGTGTTCACTGGTCTAGTGTAGGAACATCCATCATCATTCAATGAGCATAATAAATCAACTCCTTCCCCTGGTATTAACTGACGGGACAATTATCACTGTCCTGGGATTCAATTCTGCAGCCACAGATGAGCATGCATGTGGACAATAAAGTCTCTCCCTCTCTGGTCTTGAGATCATTTATTATTTTTCTGCCATCTTCGAACTACTGTAACTTGAATAATTGTGTTGCATTTTGAAGTAAGCCTCTGCTAATTTGCATCTCCTTTCAAACTAAACTTATATAAAAAAAAGTCCCCCAGAAACATTGCAATCATGAACGTGTCACTTCCCTGATAATCTGTCGTTGATTAATGAGGCACAGGGAGGGGTGCGTGTGTGTGTGTGTGTGTGTGTGTGTGTGTGTGTGTGAGACAGAGAGAGAGAGAGAGCGAGAGAGAGAGAAATGAAAGGAGGGGGCTAAAAGTGAGATTGGTTGCAAAACAAAACTGAACTTCTTTTTTTTCAAACCCTGCTCCCATTTGATTCTTTCAAGACAGTGGTGGGTGATGTCTACATGATTCTCATTCATTAAAATCTTGATGGATATTCCTGTGTTTTGAAACTTTTAGTAGATTTTTTGAGAATTGTAATTGAGGTTATATGCAAGCATGGGGTCTACCTGTCTCTTATGCTCAGCCATCAGTTACACTTATAACTGAAGTATATAGGGTAGTGAGTGGGGTCACAGTCTAGCCACCTCCCCTTATACCCACCTCTTCAACTTCCATCACAACACTGAGCAGCACCATTTCTATGATAGCAGCTTTAAGGGTTATCCAACATTTCACTGGATTAACCATCACCTTTAGCAGAATCAACAACTCTGTTATGTTTTTAAAATTGTTTCACTTCAAATGATAATCCACTCTTAAAGTCCTCTACCAGTATCCCCATTTCAAATTTCTAAACCTCTCAGAGAGCATATCAAAAAGTGCCATCTGATTATTTCCACCAATCACAGTCCCAGTCAAAACATGGCTCAGGTGTGCCAGGGCGAGGCCAATAAGCTGTGTCTGTTTTTGACTGGTAGAAATCAGCTGAGATTTGTTATGTTGATCCTGGTCAGTGTGATGAATATTTGTGAACATGAGCAACTCTCTCTGGACTACAAATATAAAGATGCTATCATGAGTATATGAACTGGAGATCAACTTTGTGGACATGGTGACAGCGCCCTGGTCGATTTGAGTACCTGGGCATGTGTTTTATTTATAACTGTGATCGAATCAACACCTGTCAACTCAAACATTATTAATACTAAAAAATATGCTGCTTGGATTTGAAAAACACACACATGTACAATTATTCCAATTTATGGTCAATGAAGCAGGCCCCATGTTTTGTCTTTTGATTTGATTGTGTGATTACTTGGTGTGGGATAGAGTTCATGTCTACAGATTCTGTGCCGAGATCATAGGAATACATTTAAGTATATGAATCCTAATTTAGGGTGGATTTCTGCAATCATCAGAATGCAATGAGCTGTGTCAATTAACTCCTTCGCCAAAATCAAAAACAACAACATTTACTTAAAGTATTACTGAAGTAATTTCATACCTTGCAAGTTAACATTGGTAAAGTTCATCATCATTGTTTTTGGCAGAACTGACCTAAGATCACAAGAAAAATGTGACAAATTGTGTTTTGGATTTTCTATTTATGTTCAGGATGAAATGGAAAGTCCTGAAGGCTGAGTGAGCAGTACAGCAGGCATGCTTTCCTTGATGGAGTCTGGTTCAGAGATAGTTGTCTTGTGTTGCAACTCCCCAATGTGGGTTAGCATCAGGTTGAAGAAGAACTCAGAGTTTATTGACTACTTCATAATGGACTCATCCCCGTTTTCTGTCTCTCTGTATTTCTGTCTGTGTTTCAGTATTTCTGTCTTTCTAACTTTCTCTCTTTGTTTATATCTGTCTCTGTCTTTTTCGGACTGTATGTCTCTAATCGCTCTGAAAGTTTCTTAAACATTTTTCATCCCACAATCCAATGATGCTACATTTAATTTTGCAAACAAGCACCTTCTAATGAAAATGTTGTTACTCTTGCCATATGAGGATCCTCCAGGAACAGGCCCCTGATCTATTTTGGCTCCCGAATCTTAATTTTGACACATGGCCCATCCCCTAATGTTTTAAGGGAGTGAGGGCAACTTTATTGTTGATTCAAGTTAAGAAAACTTGGAATAAAACTGTGAAAAGTGGGGTGAATCAGTTATTCTTCTCTTCTCTCATCTTCTCTTCTCCCTTTCTCTTCTCTCCAGGTGTTTTAGGGCATGTAAGTATAATGGATAATGTAAATATTGAATATTAAAGACTAAATATCACTTCTATGCCCATATTCTATTTTATTCTATTCTATACCATTGTCCTCTAAAGCACTGATTGCCTTTATCTACGTCCAGTTAGATTTTTTTTCAAAGTTCAATAATGCATTAAAATGTCTATGATCATCATCATATGTCATTTCTACATTCATTATTTCACCCATTTTCAGAAACGAACGATTGACAAATGGGATCCAGAAATCCCATTCATTTTCACTACAGGCAGAAAAAAATGTATCCAAAGAGAATCCAAAAGCCCCAAAATGATGACAACACGTTAGAGGACTATTCAACAACGTCAACAACGCACAAACCCAAGCTGACCTCAATTGTGGGGGACAGTTGCACAGGCTGACTTCCTCTGTGACACGGAGCCTGGAGCTGCTCCCAGGCTTTCCAATAGCAGCCATGTTTCCCTCTCCGCACTCATAAAAGACTATCCATGGTTACACACAGGGAACATAGACACACACACACACACACACACACTGCTTATCCAGCAAAACATTAGCCTATATACTGTCTAGTCTAGTCTTGAAGTCCAAATGGAATATTGATCTCCAACGATCTTCTCAATGTATTCCTTATTTCTTTTCTCGAACACAAAATGATTTTTTCCTCGCTTTCCCTCTTTTGGCCCTAAAGCCCTAATGGTTTTTGCATGAGTTGGGTTGTAGCTTCCTCCAGGCGTTCACTATAACAAATGGTGACATTTTTTTTTTTTCGCTGAAGGTGTCTGGGATGCTTCCAGGTGTTAGTAAATACCATCAACTGGTGGATTCTGTGTGTGTGTGTGTGTGTGTGTGTGTGTGTTTGTGTATTATTAAACACTATGTGTCTCTACCAGCTAAGGTTGAGAGTATTTTCCGCAACTGTGATGTGGATGGAAATATGTATCCTTTACAGGGCCACTTTTTTATTTCATCTTTGGTTGACCCACGTTAATACCAAAGTATAAACCAAGTCCAAGTATATAACAAGGTGTCTTTATATGAATATTATGTTTTGATTATATGAAGCCAATGAAGACATATTTCTATCAGACAACTTTTCAAGGCAACTTGTAATCATTTGAAACTTCATAATGTGTGCATCCCTTAAACATGTTGAAAGTCTCTACCAGGTTTTAGCTAACCTTTTGATATTTGTAGTAGAATACCCGATGCCATAACATGCCCATTGCCCTGAATGTATTTTCCCAAGCAGGGTGCACATGGATGCCAGTTATATCCCTTCAAAGTGGACCGTTCTTAACAAAAAACATGATGATATCCTGAATCTGTCTGAGATGAGTCTGCCCTATCTCTCTCTCTCTCCCGCCCTCTCTTTCTCTCTTTCTCTCACTCCCTTCTCTCTCTCTGTCCCTCCTCTCAGCCTCTCTAAGAGGTTTAACATGTCAAAGTTCTCTCAGCTCATCCATAATTGATCGCCACGACGGGAGCATCTTCGCTGCACTTAGTTAACTAGCTATCTGCAGGTGTTCCCTTAGCAACTAGCCAGAAACTGAAACACAGATGTGTATAGACTCCCCAGCCCCAAAAATGTGAACCCAATGTGTCTTGTAAATCTCGGTGTTGGCCCCTTGTTCAGTGGTTGTGTTCTTGGACTCAGTATATATGTCTGCCTATTACACAGCCCACAATATGGGCTAAAACAATTGAACGTCTTGTAACACTGGCGTTGGCACCTGCTCTTCTGTGGTCATCTCTGTGGATATGTGTAATGTATTATCTCCCTGTTGCACTGTCAAAATGTGGGTATGTATGCAGTTGACTCTTGTTGTCATCGATATCATTTTGAGACTTAGTTAAATATGTATATTTCACTATTACTTTAAAAAAACTATTATATTCTATTAATATATTATATACATGAGTGTCTTGTAACAATGATTGGTGATAGAGTGGACTCCGCTCTGAATGGTATCCTGCAGAAAACCATGCATCTCAAATATACACTGTGGACAAAATATTATGAGCAACTTCCTCCTGTTGAGTTGCGCCCCACTCTGCACGATCCATGATCCATGTCCATGATTGTCAAGAAACATCTCCTTACCTTCATCTCCATCTCCCCTTCATGACTGAAGTGGATTTAATAGGTGAAATCAGTAAAATAAATCACAGCTTTCACCTGGATTCACACCTCACCTTATAAAGAGGTCGCCCTGATGATTTGTCTGTTCAGTGCATATAACCATGGGACCAACATAAAGGAACTAATTTCTCAATGTACAGTATACAGTATATCAATTCCGTAATAAACCTGTCCTATACCTTTGTGCCAATAGCCTGAAAGCCATCTACCGATGCTAGTATCCCTTGTTCTCCTTATGATACAGTAAATATGAGATACCAAAGCAAGTGTGGTCTCGATCTGTAATGTGTAATATGACTCCTGGGAAACATTTTGAGGTCATGTAACTGAGACGTTTGACAGGAATTATTGCAACTGACTGGACTTTGTTCCAGCTGTGGAAGCCCGTTGCTACTGGTTTTGCCATCTCTATTTCTTTGAAAGGTTGCCTGTGAATCATCACCTTACCTGACCCTGTAATGTATAGATCCAATAAAATGTAACGCTGGAAGGTTACGCAGTCTGTCAAGGCAGTGATACAACAGATACTTAACCTTCCAGCCTATGCTGTTTCATTCAGCTATTTTTGTTCTGTTTAACTAGGAAGATTATGGTGACATAACACAGCTAAGTCAGGCTGTTACCAGGCTGAGATAGAGACTTTTCCTAACCAACTACCAACGTTTCTTTTAAAAGGTACTTTATTAAATAGTTCTAGTGTACCATTATGTGTATTTCTATTTTTTGGAACTGAGCTGACAGTCTTATAGAGAGTCATTTACAAGTGCAAATAATGAAAAAAGTGAAGACTTGTATGTGGTAGAGCAAACCTTACCATGAGGGAACATTTGTATGTGCTAGACAGATTGTGAATTTTCATGTATCTGATTATGATGCAGCTTTCTCTTTGCTCTACTTTAGCAAAGGAAATGCATACAGGCTGCCAAACAATGAGACTTGTCAATCACCTTTCTGCCGGGCTGTGTCCTGTGTGTGTGTGTGTGTGTGTGTGTGTGTGTGTGTGTGTGTGTGTGTCTGTGTGTGTGGTGTGTTAGAGAGAGAGAAAGAGAGAGAGCGAGAGAGAGAGAGAGACAGTGTCTCCTACTGTTGCCTCATCACCAACAGCAGACCCATCATGTCAGACAGCGGAGTGACACTGATCTCACACACACACACACACACACACACACACACACACACACACACAGAGGCCAGGTGGCTTCTCTCTCTGCCGTGACAGGCCCCAGGCCAGACCAGTGACTCCCCAACATCTGCGACCACAGCCAACCGAATCCAGCCCCAACCATGTGCAGCCACTTGTAGTTGTTAAATACATTTTCAAGCATTTCATGTAACATTCAGTCTTTGATGTAAACCTGAGATAGTGAAGTACTAGTAGTTTTTGTTGTTGTTTTTGCTGTTGTCATGGTTACAACATGGTTTCACAGAGTGCAACAAGGCCCGAGAATATACAGAATTTCATTCCAACCAACCACTACAGCAGCTGGATTCACTGATTTGCTCACTTTGTAACCAGAGAGAGGGGAACTAATCAGTGAAATTAGCTGGTGTGGTGATTGGTTGGAATGAAAACCTGCATCCTCTTGGACCTTAATGGCAAATATAGTTGAGAACCACTGGCTTAAGAGACCTATGATCACCCATAATCAAAAGGGGACAGTGTATTCTTTTGCCTCATACACACGGTGGCCTGTACATAAGTCAACAGCAAAACTAATATCTCTCTACTTGTGTATCTGAGTGGACCTGAGCATTTTGGACCTTCCCATAACATGGACCAAACATTACAGAGTTAGAGCAACCTCCAAATACAACCTTGAAAACAAGTGATGTATAGCTAACCCTAAGCCTCTTCCTTTTGCTCTCTTTGTCTGGAAATAACCACAGAGAGACAGAACCACTGAAAAAAATGACCTCTTTTTAATTCTCTCCCGCCATCTTTCCATTTGCTTCTACTCCACATGCACATGGATATTATAAAGTCATGATCCTCTTTCAATATTCACCCACATAATAGAACTAGTACACCGAGCATATCTGCGTTGAGGGGGCGAGAGTGTGTTATAGGCAGTGATTATCCTCCTGAAGACGATGCAGCCTAGGCAGGCACTTACAATTATTTATTCATAATGCATCCACTGAAACACAAATGCACTTTATTGTCTCATTCTGCATCTTATTTTACCCATAAACCAGAAAATGGGCTGGGTTTCTAATGAAAGAGCCATGTTAATATCAAGGCAGATAAGGGCTCGTGTGTGCAGATGGGAGCACAATGTGGAAACCCAATCACAAGTTCCTTCAATCACTCAAAACCAGAACAAGGAGAATGGACGCATTTGAATATTTTCCGCTACCTGAAAGTATTAAAACTATACAATTTTAATACCTGTTTAACATGCAGTTGCTTTTTGTGCCTCTCATTTTTTGCAGTTCTGCACAAAAAGCAGGCAGGTAATGCAGGAGTAACTGTGGCAGCTATGGGCATGACATGGTTTTTCAACCAGGCATGTCTGCAGTCTCCCCCTGCTGTAATCGTTGCATTAGGACTCACTGAATGGACCACTCTCTCCCAGCAGTCTAATTCTGACTTTCTTCTTTGTTCTGTTGTCTTCTTTTAGCATCAAAATGCGATTGAGATTTGGGCCAGAAAAAAGTACTTGCAGTACTATATTGCAGTATTTCATACTGCAATATATTTTTTCAGTGTGTATTTTTACTTCAGTCCAGCAGTTCTCTCCATATCAAAAAATTGCATCACTGTACCAATACTTCTGAACATGAACAACTCTCAAAACTGGCATGAAGAGAATCAAAACACAATGATCATTACAAAACCAAGTTGCACTATTAAAAAATGATATTAAAATATGAGGTGACTTTATGGATTCACAGAGAGTCTTCTTGAGCTTTTACACCAAAATGAGTTTTATTTAATAGAAGTACTTGACAAAACATAAATTGTTCCCATTTCCCCAGAAACTCATTATAGGTACTGACACAGTACCCGTTGAATTGGTCTCGGCTTCATTGTGGCTCTCTAGAAAGTGTGACATGTTACTTGCTATTGAAATTTCAGGCTGGCGTCTTGGCCGTCCTGTTGTTAGCTTTAGGACAGATTTTAAAGCAAACCACAGAAATTTCGATTCACGTTTTCAAGATTACATAAAAAATATAGTTGAATTCTGTTTTCATGTGAATTATTTGCCTTTCAGTGCAGTGATGAAGAGTATTATACCTTTCACATGGCAGTGTTAATAATGGACCAAATTTAGGAAATAAAGTGTAAAAAATATTTTAATGTTCCTCAATTCTGGATTGACTGAAGACGTTTTCACAGTGACAGTTGCACAGGTGCTTGCTGAATGTTGACTTTTGGCACTGAGTGCACTGACCACTGAGTGCAAAGATCAAGCTAAATGATGAATGGACTAATATGCATCTGTGTGTGACTAATATGCAGGCATCTGCACAGACAGCTGCCAAAGGGGTCTTGTGGCACTATAAAACATTTTATCATGTCCTGTGATGAACTGGGAACTTGGGTGGGAGGCAGGGAAACACCCAACATTTCATCATCATCTTCATTAAACAGCATGAAGAACATGAAGAAAATAACACTGAACATCTCCTGTAGATAGATAGTTTTCTGTCCGACAGTGTCCATTTTTAACTTGAGCCCGTGCTCACCATGTTTCTTCCCTTGAGACAGAAGTCTTATAGAACACCCTGGAAAAACAAACAAAAACAAAAAACCCATAAATTTAAAAAAATGAATGTCCACTCTGGATAAAAATATGAAAACAAAATGTAAATGGGAAAAATGCTCATATACCATCCAGTACCATGAAGTAATTTATTTACTAATACATACTACAACAGAGTTTTACAAAGTCGGGGTTGAGATTTAGAGATCGCTCACAAGCAGAAAAAAAAAGATAAATATTTCTAGCGAACTCCTGTCTTATCTGGTAGCCATATTAGCTTTCTTAAAACATCAGATTTGATGGCTTGTTTGTTCCTATGTGTCAGGGTCACTTTGAGGAACAAAGTGAAAGAGAAAATCAGAGGTGATATGAATATTATGAAGGAGTATGGAGAAGGGGAAGTCATTCCACCCATCCACATTTCTTTATTTTCCACTCCGCCGATCGCATTTGAATATTTTGAAAGGAGCGCCGATGTTTGCCTTATCATGCATTATTCTGAGGCATTACCTTGGTCTTAACACTGCAATAAAGATGGCTGGAAAGTCTCTCTCCCTTTTTCACAGGGGTGCACAACAATAATAATATTCATACACTACCACCACTATAAAAGGTCTTTTGTTTGACTTTATAATTCCTTTTAAGATGTGCGTGTCAGTGGTGGAGGTTTGTCCAGTTTGAATCATATTAAGGCTGTGTGTATGTGGTGATACATGGGCAACTTTCGAGTGGGCGAGTGGAGATGAGCAATCTTACCTTCAGCTGGGATGTGGATTGTCAAATCATTGTGGATAATAGTAAACTATAAGGAAACAAGCTATCGTGGAAGATATGGTGCAGGTTGACTGTTCCAGATTTTATTAAAGCTGTATTCAGGGGTCTGAGTCCGTAAGCTCTCCCTTTACCGCTAACCTCTAAATATATCATGTATGGTATTATATTCAGAGTGTTCAATAGTTCAAATTCAATAGTTCATCTCTTATAACTCATGTATCTTAATCATGGAAAGTTGCTATTGCTGCTGTTATGGATACATGAATTTTGAATTGATGTCAGCAGAGTTTCACTCAGCCTGTCTGCCAGTTCTGATTTCTCTACATAGTTATGTTTTTACTTATAGAATTTATTGGCTGTGGTGACTTACAATAATAGGGACATGCATCATTTGGTCAACTGGTAGATATGTGTATGAAGTATTTCATTAATTGATTTCAGAACTCTCTCTATCTTTCTTGCACACACAACGAGACACACACAGAGCATGTTAGCCAAGGTGTCACATTATTCCCTTATCTTCTACTTCCTTCATTAGGTGAACAATGCCCTCAACATGTGTTTTTGCCAAAATGATAAAAGAAAACATTTTGTCCTTACAGAGCCCTGCCAAAACAACACTGAGAAACAAGACAAGGCTGGATTGTAGCATTGCATTGTTTTATGTTTTAAATACCTTCTGCTCAAGCCAACATTGGCCCGTCACAAAATGTTTGGGCTCTCAAAAACGTTTCCAAAGAGATACAATATACATATATGCACATTTGAAAGGTTTTTGAGAGTTGCTACTATAACAGCTTTTTTGTGGGGAGTTGAGGGATAACAGCAACTCTCAGAAAAAGGACTCTTAACACATATTTGCGGACCGGTCACATAAAAGCTTTTTTTGAAGCACAGTAGACTACTCTGTTATACACTCATGAAACCATCTCTAATTGTCTAACGAGGAAGTATTTTGAGATTTTGTAATCTGAATTCTTTTAGCATATTGGTGATATGAGATGTAAGAAGTTCTTGTTTAGTTATTACAATTTCAACAAAACATTCAATAACTTCTTCTCTTCTGTTTTTGCCCCAGTGCCCACCAACAAATACTATATTTTTGCCATTTGCCCTCCATGTCAAAAAAGTTTGAAATTATCTGAGAAACAATGATATTTCCTGTGGTGATAGTTAAGGGAAATGAGAGGGTCTCCTGTTCTGGTGGATTCTGATGGAGATTTGTGGCTCGGAGGCTTTACACCTTTCCTATACACCTTCCCAGTCCCAAATAAAAAAAACTGCTTGTGTGACATTAGTCTCTGAACAAACACAGTGCCCTGAAACCATGAATAGAAATACATTTCCCTGACCCTGAGCCCTATAGCCCACGGCCATTACTGTCACACACCCACGAAGGGTCAACTCTTCAAACCCCCCAAATAAAACATTTTCTACCTTTCAGAGAGAGAGAGAGAGCAGAAGGGTGGGTGAGTGGGCTGGGTTGGGGGGGGGGGGCATGAAGAGAGAGACAGAGAAAGACAGAAAGAGGTAGAGATAGAGAGAGAGAGAGAGAGAGAGAGAGAGAGAGAGAGAGAGAGAGAGAGAACCACTCCAGTGTCTAGTGGGCTATTGTTTGTCTCCTAGAAGATGGCTGAAGCCTTGATGCTTTTTTGTCTAGCCTCTGGACCCATTTTTCTCCCTTCTCTCTCTTTCTTTTGCTCCCTCCCTCCATCTTTCTCCCTCTGTCTCTCAATCGCTCTCCCTCGTTCACCTCATTGCTCTCCCTCCGTCTGTCTCCCTCTCCCTCTCTCTCGCTGCCCACTTTTCCTTCCCAGGGCTAAGGATTCCTCTGGCCCCTCTGAGAGAAGTGTGTGAAAATGCACAATACAGGTCCCCCGGCGCGCCCACCCCCGGCACAGAGTGTGAGAAGAGGGCCCTGCATTTGATGCCTGACTGACCAAATCTTCTGCCAGATAGCTGGGCCTTTCTATTCCCCACGGCGCGGCGAGAGCGTGGCCAGAAGTGGTGCGGATGGAAAGGGGAAGGCACAGTAATTGTATCAAGGTCTGTAGAGATTCTCCCCCCCCACCACCACCACCACCACCACCACCCTCCCCCCTGAACCGCTTCTCGGTTAAAAGGAAAAGGGTCCCTGGGCAGCAAGAAGCAACTTCTCTCCAGAATAACCAAAAAACAGTGTGCACTCATATATGAATAACGTTCAATTTATCACATGAAAGCCCATATATTGAATACAACACCTTGTGCTGTCCCCAACTCCATCTATTTTTCAACACTCCAAATGAAAAAGATAAAAGAAGCATTTAATTCCATGAGTTGCTCTCGGAGAGTATGTCAAGTTCCTCCTGTAAACACAGCTTTTTTTTTGTCATATAATTGTCATTGCAACAACAACCTTGACATATTTATGGATGGGAACAAGACGTTCACACATTTTGCCATTCAGCCTGATTATGTTGCAACATTGTCCTTCTCGGAGATTTGATCAGACCCACGCTGTTGCTTCAATGTTCATGCCGTGCAAAACTGTTTCCTCAGACATCTGACATATTAGTGAAAAAGTATTTTATCAGTTTTAATCTTTTTGTTGTTAAAATGTTTAAATTAAATTGATGCTGACAATCAGCTATGAAGATGTTGTTGCCTGTGATGATGGTTAAAACAATACTAATGATGATGATGATGATAATTGTGGCATGTAGAGAAACTGGAGAGACAACAACGATGGTGACAATAACAACAAAGGAAAGAGGATGAGAATAACATAACCTTAGCAATAAAGTGTGAAATAACAATGGTTAACACCCAAAACACACAACGCAACAGCATGGACGCACAACAATAGATCCCAGTCACAGACACCCTGCTACCCTTAAAGATGCTGCTATTGTAATGCTAAATATTTCATCAGTTGACTGAGGGAGAAGTTCAGAGGGCCTCAGGAGAGAACGCCAGCCGCTACTAGTGCTCGTCAAACCTGCCTGCCCCATGTCATTTTAGGATATGGCACTCTTTCTCAGCAGCCCATCAGAGGCAGAGAGAGAAAGAGAAGGACAAAGAGAGAGATAAAGAGAGAGAGAGAGAGAGAGAGAGAGAGAGAGAGGGGGTCAAAAAAATCTTAAATTTTGAAGCACCTGAGAGAAAAATAACTGATGCAAATCTTCGCAAATTCTTAGACTGATGGACTGATCACAGAAGTAAAGATAGGGAGCATTTTGTCAGTGACCTGTAATTCTGTCATTTTTTCTTTAATTTGTTTACATGCAATGATATTTTTGCGACTGTTCAAGATTGAGCCATGAAACTAAAACCAGAATACTGTGTGATAAGTGTGATATAAAACTGCACAGAACTAGAAGTTAGAACTAAAACTAAGTATATCATCATGAGAGTTGTTGATCAATTCAATTAAGCATGAGCATTCAGTCCCTGAACTGAAGAGGTGACCGAAGCCAATCCATTTTTCTTTTGCCAAGTTAATATTTGACAACATCTTGATAAAACTTGATAAAATAACCATCCTTATTCCATGGCATATGAACAACATACATATTTGACAGAGCAGCATCCGGTGGATACGGAGAGAGTCACAACATTCAGAATTAGCTTGAGGATAGTTGTCCTTCTTGAACTAAGACGCTTCAGAGGGCAGGAGCAGTATTTTATGAGCGCTCCCCATCCATCTCAAAGGGCCGTGCTCAGCACTGCACATTTTCTCCATCCCTTCCAATTCATTACCCCCTCGCCCACATGTATTATTCTGCCCGCTACGCATTCCCTCCTGTCTCCGGGGGCACATTTATTGGTCGAAGCGTTTTGACTCCATTTACCTTTTAAAAGCCACCGTTTAAAGCTCGATATTTTCTCTCTCAACTCCGTTCCTCGATAGCCTGGGATCTATGAGAGTGCCTTCTTTCTGCTTTGATGAGCACTATAACTTTACTTACTTATATTGAAGACAATTTTAGTTAGCCGAGTTGTTAGCGGCATAACGTCTACGCAGCTGTCTGAGCTACAGATAGAAGAACCGTACTCATGGATATATTGTATTTCGTATTGAATCTTTTTTTTTTAAACAGAAATTCAAGCTTGGTTGAGTGGTCAGCAACTCCATGTACATTCAATCTTCATCAGCACTTCTAATGATAACTCTCAGGTATAATAGTTCTAAAACGAAAACATTTTACTATGATCAAGTAAATGAATGTATTCCCCAAAACATAATAGGGGTCATTTGATATTACAGTGCACGCTTATCTATAACTGTACATCATATAATCATATGGCTACTGACTAAATGAGCATGACGGTATATAGGACATGCCTCTCTTATCCCACTCTCCTTTTTCTCTCTCTCTCTAGGACGAGGGACACACTATGCATATTTCAGATGGATTTAAGCTGTGTCCTGTGGGTCGTTTAAGAGCCCATCATATTTATGAGGCTGGCGTATTATCGCCATCAGGAGAGTGTCACAGAGACTCGGAGAGGAGAAGACCGTAAGTGTTGCTGGCGTTTGGGGAATATGCGACGGTAGCCAGCGTTTCCTTTACCACCGACTAGGCAGGGAGGACAGTCGTCAAGATTGAACACATGTAGCACTCATACACCTATCGCTCTCTCCTGATTCAGACTGTGAAATCTTAAAAAAGGAGCACATGTAAGCTTGTCACTTCAGACAAATATAGAAGTTGTCTTAATGAACAACGTGTTTCTCGGCATTTCGTACTTCTAATTATTGGTCTTTTTTTTTGTTGAACTTGAATCAAATGCATTTCTGAAAAGTCCAACATCATAGTTCCTCACAAAATCTCTCTCAGGTGACTCCAAGTGTGGGTAGTTCATTGCTTAGTTAGCTCAAGAAATCCATACGTGTGCGTCCACCCTAAACAAAACACAGTCATCTTCAAACTATCCATGGCCTTTTCTGCTCAGGGAGCAAAGTGTCCCATTGCAAGAGACTCGTACATTGTTAGTTAGACTACAGAGTTCAGTGTGATCCAATTCAAAACTTCCACTGTCCCAATAGGGGAGCCCCAGTGGACTATACACACACACATACACACTCACACACACACACACACACACACACACACACACGCACACACAGAAGCACACAGCTTAGTTACATAGGAGGAAACAGTGGCTTTGCTGTAAGCGAGGCCCACAGTGGTTCATTGGCAGGACAGAGACATAAATCTTGGCGCCCTGAGGACAGGTGTGGGAACCAGGGAGGAGTAGTTGAAATGCCCCCCACAGTAGCTTTGACTCACTATAATTGTCACAGTACAGTAGAGAACAGCGGAGTTACCTCTCCATAGAGACCAAGAGCTGTTCAAATACCATTATGAAGCTCAGAATAGAATGGGCACGAAGGAATTAGATTGCAATTAGCAGGAATCAGGTCTGTGGATATAAAGGGTGTTCTCAACAATTATATCAGGTGAAAACGAAAGGCAAACTGGATCTGATGTAATCCTGGACTTAGGTGGAATGCTCCAGGGGTGCAGCAGCTGTGATTCATTTCATCAAAACTATTACATTTGAATCCACAACTGCTACACAAAGTCCCACAACAGTACACACTCAAAGGAATCACAGTGGTTGCCATTACCTCAGCGTCTTATATCAACCAAACAAAGCAATTGTTTTTGCTGAAAACTTTTGTTGAAAATGTTTTTTGTGTACTTATAAGGTAGTCACTGAATAAATATCCCTTTGTTCCATGATATATTTCAGACTCAGAGCTGCACGGTTTGTTGTTTCCTTGTATCAAGTAATCTGTAATGTTGCAAGTGAACCAGTGGCGGGCAGAAGTGACGTCAATTTCAGCTCCTTATTGATCAACTGAAAGACAGTTTTTTGAATTTCAAGACTTGTTTGCCGTCACCCCCCGCTGCAAACAAAACACAGTTACACAATAGCAGGTGAATGTGTCATTCAAAACAAACTATCTTTTTCTTTCATTCATTGTCAACTTTTTGCCATTTTTGCAGCAGACCACTTGGCATCCTTTTTGGTAAATCAGTAAGGGATACAAAGTAGCAGCAGCAAACCCACCTGTATAGAATAAATGTTCCATGAAACACAACTTAAAAATATATTACATCACATTTTATGAGCTGTAAACATATTTGTATGACTTCTATATGGTGGAACCTATAAATACTGGACATAAATTCAACATTGCAGATATCATAGATAGATAGACCGCATTTATTTGTCTTGCCCTCCTTCAGTTGAAAATTTCTCTGTTCCGGCTCGACCCCAATTGGTGAGGAAATATCGAAGACTTAGGGGTAGTAGTATGAGCTGGGCGGGCAGAAATTTGCAAAAATGTTGACGCCCCCGAGCTGGAGATGGGCGGATACACTGAGGACAGAAATTCTCCACTCCAAAGACCCTCCATCGCCAAAGTACCGTGAGACTTGGTGTCACTCTCCATCGTGTAATGTTAGCTAGCTAGTATGCTAATCTCCAATATGTTGTCAAATGTGTCACTACTGCGCCTCCCCCGCCCTCTGGTTTTACAGACACACCCCCTTCTTCCCTCGCTCTCCACCTTTTTCAAAAGTATCTGCTGGGTGTGTATTTCATTACTCTTTAATATTGGGAAGCAATCTCAGATTTACATAGTAACATCAACTCATTAATTTACTTTATCATCAGCTACTTGTGCGGTGCCTCTCTGGTACTTTTGACGAGTTATATCCTGGAGATCTATAACATGATTGACAGGTAGGAATGTGTGGTGCGCACTGCTGCATGTGTCCATGCAGGCCCTGATTGCATCAGTCACACCTGGAGACTGCCTTGGGCTTACCAGCCTGTAATTTCATGGCTCAAAAGTACAATGTCTCATTCTGTCAACACTCACTTCTGATGGAAGCTCGCTCATTTACTGTTGTATCCAGCTTGCCTATTGCTATTTTAGGTACTTTTATTTTGCAGCAGAATGTCGTGTAAAAGGCATATTGCATTTTTTTTTGTCCCTCATGCTGCTGAGATAAAGCAAAGTAAAGGCAAAGAAGAAATATATTTTACACCCAAATGTCTTTTGAGAGAGAAGTGCGTGATTGACAACAGCTATGAATCAGCTTTTAGCCTCACTGAAGACAGTTGGCAACTATGGTGGTGGCCTGCGCTTCTTTGGCTGCTCATGTTGTTTTCAAGTTAGGAGGGGAATCTCTGTCTCGTTCTCCCTCTCTCTTTTCTCTCTGCTTATTGCTGACGATGTACTAATCACCGATGACAATTCACCCACAAGGGCTCTCCAAGAACACAGTGCTTCATGCAACATAAACAATACACAGTTATCGCTTCCTTTTACTCTTGCGCAATTATTAACCAAAGCACTTTGCTGTCTGTGTTAAAGACATTCCACTATCTATGTCTAAGAAATAATTAACAATAAGATATGCTTCTGCTCATTCAATCATCGTGTTAATGGTTTTCAGATAATCAATATGCATATAGTTGTACATTTAAATTAGGATCAATATGTGCTTAAGTAATACTTCATGCTAACAAGACATGTTGTTAGTTAATTTAGGAGCAGCGTTTAAGTATCCAGATGACTTTGGTATAAGGGCTCGACAGTTGTTTAATGAATTTATATAAGGTGGAAACTTTTCTAGTTACATTACTTAACCAGGGGAAGAAGAGGCTGACAGATAAGAGGATAGCTTATAGATAAAATGAAGCCCTTTCTGCAACTATGACCACAAATATACTCTTAAGAGGCTTTTATATTCAACAAATAAAAATGTATAAAGATTCAGGGGCCTGCAGCATCAACCATAACCTTTCATTGATATTGCATAGCCTAAGTCATTCCCTCCCTACTCACCCATGAGAACTGAATCATTGGAATCATGGAAAAAGGCAAATTTAGCTGTATTCAAAGCATGAGTGCACTTGAACATGTCCGAAAGTTGATTTTTTTTTTACCATCCGTGGCCACTGAGGAGCCAGGGGCAACAGTAGCAAGAGTTCAAAGGTTAGGTGAAGTGCAATGCTTTATTACCAATGTAAAAGTCATTTTCTATCAATCGATATCAAATGATCATAAGCCCTGGGGGGCATCAATGCTTTATTACTGTCTCATTCAAACCAATCTCAGTAGGAGCTCACATAGGTAAAGTGGAAAAATAGATATTTGATCATTAATCTAGTTTATGGATTATAGAATTCCATTGCTGCGATGGTGAGTAAAACGTATCATATAATTCTCCGTACTCAGTTTTAAATATGTTAACCAAAGCAACACCTTTAATCTTTTAGGCTGTGGTGAAAATATGACCATTGAAGAAATTTGAATTAAATGTACACTGAGTGAGGTCAAAATGTACAAAGGAAAAAACAAAATGGCAAAAACACAAAAACACAATTTCTTTTGAAACTGAATTTATTCACTATCAAAACTCATGCATATCCTATCCTAAAAACGACAACAAATTTGATAAAGCTGTCTATATATATTCTAGTCAAGCTGAAAGACGGCACGTATGTGTGTGCACATGCATGCCCGTGTGTGTGAATAGGTGTGTTCATTCATGAATATGTGTATCCCTGTGTGTTTGTGCGCTCTGACAATGGGGCCCTCTTTAGATTTGCTGCTGACGGCGTGTCACGCTGAAATAGATCCCCCTCAGCACTGACACCAGAAGTCAGGCCGTTTGATGGTTCCCAACTTGGGTCGCCTCTCTGTGATTGACGGTTGGTAGATTGCCTGCCGACCAAACACGAGTGTGAGGGAGACACAGCCTAGTCAATATCCCCCCACCTCCTGATGTGTTTTAATGCCTGCGCTTGCATAGAGAGGAGAGTTACACACACACACACACACACACACACACACAGCTGATGCGGTTGTCGAAGTAAACTTTTCTTTTCATCTCTTTGATGTAGGTTGGGCAGTTGTAATCCTGGAGTTTGTTGTAGCTGATGTGTTGTTGTTTTTTTTGCATCACGTCTCATGAGATAACAAAATGATGCGTTACGCCACATATACACATACATGGAGATCCGCATTGACATACACAGACTGAAACACGTAAACATACACACTTACATGAACACACACACACACACCTAAAGGGGAGTGAAACAGAAACAAAATAAAGATAAAGGAGAAAGAAAGAACATGAGAGGAAGGAGAAAGGGAGAGAGAAAAGAAAGAAATGAGAGATAATGTCAGTAAATAAGGTCTAAATATTATACAAATAAGAATGGAATAGATTGAGGTGAAGTGATACACACGTCTCTGTATTTCTTTTTTATTTGGCCTTGTTACTTTTTCCTTTTTATTATTCCTAAAGTGTTGTTTTCGGCATAAGTACTGACTCACTTGCACTCCGTGGTGGAGTGGTCTGGGTATGCAAACTGAATGTGCAGTCACCATCCAGTCACTGAAATGCATCTCACACACACAGACACACACACACACGCACACACACGCACACGCACACACACACACAGGCCGGTGAACTGAGCCCATCACCAAATCACGCTCAGCATTGTTACATTAGAACAGGAGAGTCAGTGGGCCGGAAAGACCCTGTGTTAGTCTGAGAGAGGGTAAGAGAGAGGGAACATGGGTGTTTGTGTGTGTGGGTGGGTGGTGGTGGTTGAGGGAGGGGGGGAAGGGGGTGAAGGGGGGGGGGGGGGGGTTGTGGTGCAAGCAAAAGATGGGAGGATTGAGCCAAGTAAGAGGGGAGAGAAAGGGAGGGAAACAAATGGGGGCAAGAGGCAAAAGAGGGGAGAGGGAGATTGAAAGGGAAAGTAAAAGTGGCGAGAGACGAAAGGAGAGTGTGTGTGTATGGGGGGGGGGGTGAGAGGAGAAAGTAGGGAGTGAAATGGGGAAGAGAACAGAGCAGAGAGAGAGTAGAAGAGTGAAGACAAGTGATAGAGGGAGAGACGGGCAGCGATGTGGCAAGGGAATAGGAGAGAGAACTCTGGAAGGAGGCGGGGGGGTGAAGTGTTATAGAAACAGGAGACAAGGAAGAAAGTGGCGAGAGGGCAAAGACGAGGCTGGGCGGGGTTACAGAGGAAGAGAGGGCACTCGAGAGACAGATGGGAGAGGAAAAACGGGAAGAGATCAGGGTGAAAAAGAGGAGAGCTTTAAAGGAGAGGAGAGGAGGGGGGAATGGAGAAGGGGAAAGGAAAGAGGAAGAGAGAGACATTGGGAGGGGGTGATTATGGAGAGGAGAGGAGAGGAGAGGAGAGGAGAGGAGAGGAGAGAGGTCATGGGGGAATAGCCTCCAATGTCCATCCATGCCACTCCTGCAGGTCAGCTATGAATTCCTCCTGCTTTGCTTTCTGGGTGCAACATCATCTGTTTCTGTTCTCCTCTCTCTGTACATCATGCCATATATCTTTCCATCCCTCCATGTTTTTTTCATTTGACTATTTTCAGGAGGATTATTGTCCATTCCTGTACAGATAGAGGGGATTGGGGTAAAAACAACAAAAAAAAGGTATATATTTATTTATTATATTTGAAGATGGATTGTCATTGTTTAAATGGTAGGAGGGAGTGTAAGAAAGAGAGAGAGAAAGGTCATTCTATTGGAAGTGACCAGAGGGGGTATTTCGTCGCAGGGAAATTGCAGTGTATTGCTTTTGTGACAGAGGAATTGTAAACTGGCCGTGTGGGTGTGTGACCTCCTGAAGAGAGAGAAGGGGGGCTAAATGGACACAAAACACCCCCTGGGAATGTTCTCAACTCCTAATGTAACTAAAACAGCTATATAGACGTCGGAATAGGCTGAAAGTTACGCCGGCCAGTCAGGCCGTTGCAGAGAGAGAGCGCATTTCAGAATATGATGATGGTGGCGCTACAGAGGTCAGACTTTGAAAAGGACGTCAGGGGAGAATTTGAGTGATCTTCCGCAGTTGCTAATGATTTCACCTCCAGAAATGCTTTAAAATAATACCAGTTACATATTTTACTCAAAATATCTCAGAATAACACTTAAAATGTTGAAATTAATACAATTAAAATTAATGTATTAATAAAGCAGTAAAAAAAAGGCAACTTCAACAGTACAAATCCAGTAAAATCAATTAAAAACTCTAAACAATGAATAAAAAGTTCACTATTATTATTATCTATTGTTATTACTATTATTATTATTATTATTATTATTATTATTATTATTATAGGCTTATAAACCAGTTATTGCCACGACACACCACACCTGGCAATGATGATGGGATGCTGCTCATAGTCTGGGCATCAGTGGGTCCTGAGGTGGTGGAAACAGTATAAGAGCTGCCACCTCCTGGATCCATGGAGTATTGCAACTGTGAGGCTGAAAATGAGGAAATAACTGGTGGATATCATGAGGTCGGTCTTAGTGACGCCTGGCAAAGAAAAGTAGACACAAGAGTGAAGTGCCATGAAGTGTCACATGTGTGGAGCTAAAATGGGAGAAGATAAGATCAACGATGATCGTTAACACCCTGTGCAGCTGTACAGTGGACTACAGTGACAGGGCATCGCAAACACACATCAAATGCTACAGGAGCATTATCTGAAGCAAATGCCGGGTGTTAAAATAAATATCTATCTATGTCTATTGTCTATTATCTCTTGTGCTGTCACAGAATCACCATAAATAAATACATGATACAAAACCATAACTGCATAACCATGAGGCCAAAGGAGAGAGAAATGCTCTATGAAAAAACGAAATTCTCCATGTGCTAGATTAGGTATACATTGACTGATGTAAATGTAACATTCTCCTGTGCAGCACCCCATTAACGAAGAACTAAACACTCCATAATGCAACATCAAAACCTTAACAGTTGACTGGGCCCAGTCACACCTTATCAATGCTGCGACATTTAAACAGGGGCCTGGGCTCCACGTCTACACCATGCAAAACTTAATGTGATTTAATACCACACACGCACGCGCCTAATGCAACGCACACACACTCACTTGCGCATGGCACACAGGCAAAAAAACAACAACAACAACAACACACACGCACAATTCCTTTCCTCATCTCCTAGTTTCATTCAATCTACCTGTGGTTCTGCAGAGCCTGTGCATAAGATAAGGCACTTTTCATTTTAGTGTAGCTTACTGTAATATGACACCCTCACCCTCTCTGATGTGTGTGTGTGTATGTGCATGGCATGCATTCTGTTTTGCATGGTGCAGATGTTTGTATATGTGCAGAGGGGTAAAAGTGTCTGACTCTATTCCATTACGGTTGATTAGTTAACCTTTAAGGGGCCAGAATCTCCTGGTCTTTAATAGGTCTAGCCCCCCCCACCCCCACCCCGTATGCTCCCCTCTTATTCCTCTGTCAGGAAATCAATAGAGTGACGTAGAAGAGAGGGGTGAAGTTTAAAAAGAATCCTTTCTCTGTGTGAATGTGTGCATAAATGTGTGTGTGTTTGTGTGGTCCTTATTCTGATTTAGATGGGTAATGTTTATTTACACTGTAATTAAGGAAGGTAACAGAAGCACAGAAGCTTAACAATAATAGTCATACATCCATTTTTGAAAACTCAACATAAGCTATTAAAATGTGTTTACGTTTACCTTGGTGCACTTCTATATCTGCTACTGTTGGATGAAAACCTTCTGAAAAGTTTTCTCTTAAAAGTTGAGGAAAAGTTGAGGAACTACTAAAAGACAGTAGTTCCTTTTCATACAGTAGATACATCTTGTTCTTGTATATTAGAGCTTTATTGTGAAAAGTTTGAAAATGTGCCTGCCTATACCTGCAAATAATTTTTGTTTAAACCTGAAATAAGGCTAATTGGTAATATATATTTTTGAGTCCAATTCCTAAATTCTAAAGTTGCCAATAATATACTCAAAATAAAAAACAAATTGTAGTAGTTTTCTAATTATTTACATTATTAACAATATTTTCCAACAAAAATATAAACCCATATGACCCAATCTGACCTGAGTCCATCAGGTTCACGGCAGTGTCAACCTCTAATATATATCTCAGCCTCCATGCACATGCACATGCACATGCACATGCACACGCACATACACAAACACACACACACACACACACACACACACACACTAACTAATATCAAGAAAATGACTGAGTGGTATCAACAAAATTCAAACAACTTTATTTCCATCATACACAAGTGAAATTACCTCATCCTACTAGCGCATTTTATCACTTGTTGTCAGAAAAAAAAAAATCTTAAATCTCAGTACTAGATTATAATGAGTTGTTAAAATAGATATCCCCATTTCACCTGGATTTCAGCCTTCAGTTTGCTACAGAGAGACGAAGACAGAGAGAGAGAGAGATTTACAACATGAATCCATACAGTATTATCCATCCATACAGTTACAAGTCCCCTCTATGTGAAACATATGGGCAAGACTGAACACACCCACGAACGACACACCCTCCCACCCACACCCACACACACACATAAGGGCAATGATTTTATATATGAGCATGGTGGAGAGAGTGCAGTGGGTGGCCTTGTTGTGTTTTTGGTGTTGAATTGATTTTCCTCTTCAAATAGAATTATGTTTCTGCTCTTGTTTCCCATCCAAAGCGTTACCATTTCATTTGTTCAGGATCGGGTCCCTGGGACACTCCTGATGTGTCCCGCAGATACTGTGCGTGAAATACAGAGAGGACACACACACACACACTCGCTCACAGGCAAAGATATAGACAGAACGTGCAAGAGAGTACACATGGTCAGGCAGGCGCACACACACACACACACACACACACACACACACACACACACACACAAACAAACAAACATCTCCTCATCTTCCTCCTCCTCCATCCTTCCTCTCTGTCCTGTCAATTATGAAGTGCTGAGTATCACAGTACCCCAGATGTCATTAGCTCCAAATCAATTTAGACATTAGCAATAATGGTGGGTGGCAGAAAGGGGGACACAGAGAGAGAGAGAGAGAGAGAGAGAGAGAGAGAGAGAGCGAGAGAGAGAGAGAGAGAGAGAGATGTAGAGGGAAACAAACTAAAAAAGGGAGAGAGTGGTGATCAGAGAGGAAGGAAGAAAACTGAAGAAACAAAGGAAGGAATTAAAATGATGGTGACACACAGCATGCGAGAGAAGGGAGTAAGAAGAGAGAGGGAGATGAGTTTTGGCAGCTTTAAACAGGCCAGTGGAAACTTAACCCGCCTGGTTGACATCTGGTGCCTCTGGTGGGCTCAGATCATAATCAATAATGGAAGGAATAGAAGGCTCGGTTAACCCCTCTCCTCCTCCTCCGCCATGCCTCCATCCCTCTTTCCACTTTCTCCTTTTACCTTCTATTTATCTATCCTGATATCCCTCCTTCATCCATTTTACTCTCCATTTACTGATTTCTGTCCAATCCTGCGCTTCTTTATCTCCCCCAATCCCACAATTCCCTCTATCCCTTTTAGATTCCTCCATCCATAGTGACTCTACTTTGTTTGCTTGTTTCTTTTGTTTTCTTGTTGGGTTGGTGCTCTCTTTCTTTCTTTCTTTCTTTCTTTTTTTCTACTTGAATTTGTCCATTTGTTCATCTGTTCTTTTGACAAAAACTTGGGGAAATGATGCAGCATTTTCAACATTACATTGATTGGCCCAAGGGGGGCGCCACATCGGGACATTGGTTCTGCCAGGTATCACACGAATATGTCAGACACCACCGATCGGATTTTGAATGATTTATCTCATTACAGTATTTTCACAATTACACTAATTGGTCCATTGCTACAAAATACAGGATCAAATAAGGTGACATGTTTGTTACTGACTGGGCCAGAGGGGGACTGCATCACTGGGGGAGGATGACGTGTTTACTATTGTTTTGTAAAAGGACTGCATGCTTTTTAAAATTTTCTGCCCACACCTTTTCATTATTGAATGTGCATATTTTCCCAAATCCCCCCCACATACACACACGACTCCCCCCATCAAATCCTTCCACGCTGCCTCTTCTCTGCGCTCCTATTACAAGGTCCTGACGGGTGGTCTGATCACGCTGCTATTTCCAAGTCAGACACCCCGATAAACAACAGATTGCCCCCACCTTGCTCCCTCCTTTGCTTGTATTCTCCCTTCTCCAAATTCTTCACCGCCGTCATATTACTTTCCTCTCCTCTCGCCTCTCCCCTAAAGTCCTCTCTCTTACCCTGTCTCTCTTCTCTTCTGCCTCCTCTCGCCTCTCAGGTCCCAGACCACCCACAGCAACAGATTATCCACTATCTCTATCTGATTACCCATTACACTTTCGCCCTCTCCTCTCCTTTTCTCTCCTCTACTTCCTTCTCCTCATCTCTCCTCTCTTTTCGTCTGCTCTCCTATAATCTACCATCCCTCAATCTAAAATATTCCACTATCCCTTCTCCACCTCTATCTCTCTTCCCCTCCTCTCCCCTGCCACTCTCCCCATCTCCTGTCCTCCCTCTCTGAGTCTCCCCTCCAGCCAGACCCCCCACACCAGTGGCAGATTGCCCCACCATCATCCCCTCTTCTCCCCTGCTCTCCTCTCCAATCCCCTGGTCACTCTTTAGGTTTCAAACTCCATTTGGCTGATCTATAGGCCTCCCCTTGGCTAATGACTCTGAAGTGGTTTGGACAGTTGTAGACAGCTTGTTGGAAGGCCAGCTGCCACATGCCCCGCTTATTTATTCATCTCTACATTGATTAATGGAGAGAGGGGTCACGGGTCAACCTTTTATTGTGGAAGAGGGGTGACCTGAAAACAAATAAATACTGCTGGGATTTTTTCGGGGTGGGGTCTGATACTTGATTCTTATGTTTTGATCACGTTGTCAATAGTTAAAGGGGAGTATGTGCATCCATTGGAGTAACCCTTGGTCAAGAGTTTTCCATTGCTAACGGGATCATCGATTTAGGCTAAACATTAGAAGGTAATTTGAGAATATTTTAGATGATTTTTCTGCAGTGACACACCAGACACGTGTTATATGGATGTAGCATTGCAAATTTGCCACGTCAAATAGAAGGGACGAAACCAAGACACCCACAGCCGCCACTATTAAAGGACATTTTTTCATCCTTCTAATATCTCCCATGTGTTTTTATATTCACATGCATGTTTAAGACTCTACAAACATTCAGCAGATGGCCAGAAAATGTCTTTCTTGTATGCATTTTCTTAGCACTGATGAGAATAGATGAGAAAAAGATGAGGACATTTTTCCTTTGTCAGATGTAGTGTAGGAATAGGATATCTGATCAAGGCCCTTGTGACTCTTGGTATGCCCACTCATTCATATGAACTGGAAAATATGGTTTCAAAATATTTCAGTGGAAGGTAGTCAGTTATGGACACCATCTGCAGACATCTACTTGTAAACAATGTTTCATATCATTAACATCCTGCAAAAATCACATCTACAGGAAGTCCTACAAAATCTATTGACTTTGTAGCAAAGATGCAACAAATGTTTCAGGTTTTTTTTGTAACATTGTGCAATGAAGACCATTTAACATCTTCTTCCAAAATGGATACATAGCAATTTGGAGTGGAACCCTTGAAGAATACTAACAATATGATTGCCATAAGAAAACCAGTTCTTGACACATTATATCATGTACAACCACTTGATTATGGACGTACATCTGCAGACACAGACTTGTAAACAATGTTTCATGTGGACTTATAATGTGCAGCCTGTCAACAGTGAGGGAAAGAACCCACAACCTGCGTGACCCAATGCTCAGCATCTAGCTCTGCTGAGTGGCAGTAATGCTATTTAATCAAATGTCAAACAGCATAGGTTTATGATACACAAGCCAATCCCTGAATCGCTGCTTCGTGTGAATGGGATTTATTCGCACACACAGACACACACATACACATACATGTACCTGTACATACACTCAAATGTGCTCACGTGCAGACACACACACACAGCCACAAGCACACACACTGTATGTTCTCAGTGAATGGTAAGAGGGGAGTCTTTGAGTCAATAATTTTGATATCAGAAACACTATTCTGTCCATTTTGTGTGTGTGAAGGGGAAGGGAAGGGGGAAAAAAGTCATCACTTGAATGTCTTGTTTATGTGCCTGTCATTTATATGCTGTCTGTGGTATATATCCAGGGAAACATTCTCACATTTCAAAAACTCCCCTGCCATTTCAGAAATAATTGGCCAGTTCCTTGTGCTGAGCCGACTCCACGTCCGGTAGATTTTTTTCACAAGCGATGGAGCTGCCAAAGCTCTCTCTCTCTCTCTCTCTCTCTTTATTTTCCTGCTGACAGTGTGTCAACATGGAGATGTCAGCAACAATAACAATAAAAACGTTCTGTGTGAATGATTGAGATCTCACTTTGGTCCGGGGCCATACAACATACATTACAATGAAACCCCACACAATGGAGTACGCAATACAACGTGGTGCAATACAATCAATTATGTAGAGCTTGTGGGACTTTGGGTTATTACATTGAATGAAATAGTTAAAATGAAATGGTATATAATGATTCCAGTTTCCATGTGTGGTATTTGTCTAATAGAATATTTACCCTACCCTTCAAACTTGATATAACACTGCAGTGTTGCAGAAAGGCCTAGCTTGCTAATACAATAAGTCTGTTTGTATGTGTGTGTCCGTGTGTGCCTGTGTGTGTTTGTGCGTGCACATTCATGCCTTTTCTGGGTTTCTATTCATGTGCATGCTTTTGTGTGTACTTGTGCTTATAACTGTAAAAAAAAATCCCTGCATTTTGACAGTTATCCTCATGTTGAATCAAGTCAAACTCACATGCCAGGAATTGCTGAGCTAAGGAGAAATTAGAACAAACTCATTGGCTCTGTTTTGATTTTCTCCCCAGGCTCACTTCTTTCATTATCTCCTCATTTGTTCCTGTCCCCAAAGTGGCTCACAGTACTACACACCCAATTTCAATCACAGCAGCCGTCATAAAAATTACATGAAAGGAAAGAAATTCGGTGCAGTTCAGTGTAGCCCGTATGGACAACACTTCTATGAAAATCGGCAGTGAAATAAAATAACTGGTCTGACCAAATGAAATTCAGAGTAAACACTGTGCCTTACAGTATAATGCCAGTGTTTTTAACATGTGGACTCTATACCACTCTTGCCTAGATAGGAGGTGACAGCTCAGACCACTGTTTGGCTCCCATTTCCATAAATGAGATATTTGGATACCACATACTGGACTTTTTATGCTGATTCATCAACCTTTCACAAAACCAAAATAATACTTCAGAGGTTAGCATGGCATTTTGATGAAATCTTTGTGGTTATTTACAGTATTTATGGTACATTTTCACCCGAAGGCTATGGCAGTGGTGAACTCATATCAAAGTAAGAATAGCAAAGGATCCACGAGTCAAAACACTGGTATTATCCTCATACGAGAGCAATTCGGTGTCAAATCTGGCTTCCACTTCTAAGATATTTAATGCGTTTGGCTTTGTATTGTATTTGAATTGAAATTCTCCATCGAACCCAGTGGGATGTGAAGTCCTTGGATGACCCTCTCTGCTATATTTCCATTAGCAGGCCTTCAGCATTTGAGCACATGCAGCATATTACTGGGAGAATAGCTGGTATTCCAAAACATCTTCCAATAATTGAACTGAGCCTCAACCCAGAATTATTCAGTAACTCATCCACTCTCAGTCCTGCAATCCTGCCTTGAGGGCATGGACTAGTCATGAAAGAGAGAGAGAGAGAGAGAGAGAGAGAGAGAGAGCAAAAGGTGAAGTGAAATACCTCATATCATAGGGTAAAGCGAGGACCTGTGAGGTATGGGCTTGCCAACATAGCTATAGAGAGCCATGGATGAATCTTATCTAAGCAGAGTTAGACATATTTGGCTTCAAGGCTCCTTGACGTTTAACTGCGTTTCTCTGCCTCTTGCCGCACACCCTTCACCTATCTAAGTCTGTTGGTGATTCCTTCCTCTAGTGGGAGCATGTGATGTACTGCTGGCTGTACTACAAGCATTGAAGTCTCTAAAGGTGTTATATATTAGCTTCATCGCTCCCCGGCATATCTCAACAAGCACGATTGAAACAAGCCTAACCAGACCTGCTACATGCTAAGCTGCAGCGTATTCACTCACTGCATTGTTCAATGTCTACATCTGGGAAGATATTTGAAAAAATATTTTTGTATGCAACGTCCAGTTCATCTGGGGTATAAGCTATTGAAATGTGAATGTATTTATACCGATGAAAAATACCTTCTCAAATATTGATAATACATTCCTCTGTATTTTTACTTGTTTTTTACATTAGCTGTCATTGCCAGCAGAGAAAAGTCAAGAGTCAAGCCCCTTACGCAAAACACAACAGTTACTGTGTTGCAATATGGTCTAGGCTACTTTCAGAGGAGAAATTGATGTCTCTTCCTCTTCTATGATGGATTTCTCCCTGCATGATTGTTGAACATCGGTAGAAAATGGTGAGTCTAGAAAGAAGCCCTTGATCTTTGATTCTGAGGGGCTGACACCAAAACTTGACGTTAACCGTTGATGTTTAAAATCCTTGAAATCTTTTCTACTAGTCAACACGTAGGTGCACTGTAAATAGCTCATGTGACATCACATCATCTACATTTTGCCAGTTAACAATGGGAATAATATAAATACACAACAATATAGACCCAGGAATGCAAGATATATTGACAATATCTGTTTTTATTGCGTTAAAGTGTTTTGCCAAATTATAAACTATAAAATGTAGTTTAACTACTACTTTAATGAATTCAATTTAAGTTCATTTTATTAATTTAATGAAAGGGGGGCGGGAGCAAAGCAAAAGGGGACCATCCCCACTGTCCCCACCTACGTTTGTCTCACTGCCCAATAAGAACGTCAAAACATACAGCACCCAAAACCAATCAAAGCTTCCTGTCACATTATGTGGACGTTTAAGTACTTCATATATTTGTATATAAGAGAAAGTGAAACAAAGCATGATAGAAAACTGTAGGGTCAAGCAAGCTTGAGATGGAGCAAACCAACCGTTAAAGAAAACAAATAAACAAGAAAAACTAAGGCAAAAAAGGAAAAATAAACATGTTGTCCTGTTCAGCAGCCATTACCAGCCAGCCTACTGCTCTCATAAGTCCCTCTGATAGTTCCCTTGGGAACAACTCTCCTTGCCAATCTGTGTCCACTCCAATATCCGTTCACACACATAGACACACACACACACACACACACACACACACACACACACACACACTCCAAATCCATCATGACTAAAAATGAAGAGCTGCTTAAAGGCCCGTGTCAGTCAGTCCCCAACAACCAGCAGTAATAAAATATCTCCAGTGTGCATTCTGATCAATGGAGGAGAGAGGAGACACAAGCTGGCAGGGTTAATGGGCCCCATTCCATTTAAATACCAAATGACTGACTCTGGGGAAAGTGAGATGGAGGGAGAGAGGGAGGGAGAGAAGGTGAAGGGAGAGGAACTGTGACAGAGGGTAGGAGGACGGGAAGGAGAGAGGATAGGATGGAGGAAGAGAAAGAGGAGGGAATGTAAGGAAAGGAGGGAAGGAAAGAGAGGGAGGATGAATGATTGAGGAAGAGGGAGGTGATAGGATAGAAAAACATGGAAGAAGAAACAAAGGGTCAGTAAAATAAAGTAAAAGAGAGATAAGAGAAAAATAGAGATGAGTAATTAGAACCTACAGGGAATTTAAAGTTTTGGGGGTATCAAAGGACCCCCAAAACACTGGGGCATAGATCATGTGCTGATTGGATAATAATAAAGTTTGGGGAATAGTGGATTACATATACAAGGATTACAATAACCTTATTAAAAATAGGTTATCATAACTGATTCATAAAACTGAATCATTGTTATTTATCTGTTTGTCAATTGTGGTTGAAGATTCATATTCATGCTGTATTTTGAAAATAGGATCATATTTTCTTTTTAACATCTTCTTCTAAATGTTTTTCTTCAAAAACTAGAGTCATTTCAAGTTTCATTTCTACAAAGTGAAATGAAATCATATTAGGCCAGGAAGTAAATACATTGTGAAAGTAACTAACCCTGCTGGTAACTGTGATGGTAATGATACACCAATCAGCATGATTAAATGTGAAAAGAGGGTAGGAGGGCAATTTAGGAGTTCACTACTGATGTGTGTGCGTGTGTGTGTGTGTGTGTGTGTGTGTGTGTGTGTGTGTGTGTGTGTGTGTGCGCGTGCGTGCGTGTGTGTGCATGTACGTCAATAGATAGGTTCAGTGTCTAAAGCTACTAAACCGTGTGTTCCTTTACCGTTGCTGAGAGAGGGATTGAGTGTCACTTGAAAGGATTTTCTCTCATCTGCTTGCCAATAACACTTACAATGCTCGCAGTGGGTGACTGATTATTGGCTGAATCTGCTCCCTACAGATGTAGATGTACATTTTACTGCATTGAATTACGGCCACATATTGCTCCGCCCCCAAGTGGAACTGTATGGAAAATCCAAATGTTGCTCTCTGCTGTAGGAACAGGTAGCAGTGGCCGTTTAAGACCCAGAGGAATGAAAAAGGAAGACTTACCCCCCTCTTTGAAATCCCTCCACATTACACAGCGGACATGTCAGCAAAAAAAATAATTTTGCACACTGACCTGATGCCAGTTCTGTTCCAGAATGGTTAGGTTTACCTACATTTCCCCCATGCATCTGTATGGGTTGAACCAGCTGCAACTGTGAACACTGATACCAGCATTGATCCAACCTGGGTCTTTGTAATGGACTCCAATAACAACTCCATTACCGCTGGCACGCTGATTAGTGTGTGGGGCCAGCTATAAAATTAGCTGCAAAGGAGCCCTCCAGGATGCACGCGCGCGCACACACACACACACACACACTTGCACACTCCCAGACACTCACACAAACAGGGGGCAAATTTATGCGCGGACAACATAGGCATGCACAAATGAACACACACACACACACACACACACACACACACACACACACACACACACACACACACACACACACACACACACACACACAAAGTGTCAATATCCATCCAGCACGCAGACAGAGATTAGTTGGCTACAGGAGAACAAAGGTAGCCCCTCCATTGGTAGCCTGACATCCTTAGTCCTCGTTTCGTCAAATTTAAGCCCAGGTATTGATTTCCCGTAACCGCCCTTTCGGTCTCTCTCTCTCTCTACTTCTCTCATTCACTTGTATTGTACAGGAGAATATGAGATTCAGTGGAAGTACATATGTATGGAGGAGCAGCGGTGGAGTGTGTGGTGACATGGCGACAAATTGCATGTACACAAATACCCCATGACCACTCTCTCTGAACTCAAGTTCAATGAGGGATGTGTATCTGTCGCCTCTTTTTCTATAGGCACAAAGTGAGGCCCGGGTTGCATTGGGGGTAAAACCACAAGGCAAATTAAATCAATGGGCTTCCCGCTGGCAGATGGCTCACTTTAACACTCAGTTAGCCTTTAGATAATTGAGGCGTTGACTCCGCGGCGGTCGTAAAAAAACGGATGGCTTGTTTATGCGTTTCGCCGGAATAGATCAGCGGAGGTTAAATAAATGAAATCCCATTTGTCAGGGAGAGGACCCTCCCCCCCCCCCCCCCCCCCCCCCCCCCCGACATACACACCCATCCCTTTCTGCAAACACCTCCACTGTTTGGCCTAATAAATAGAGAACGAAAGGGCCATCCGCACAGCCAGGCCACGACGCCGCTCTGCCATTGATAGGGTTGCCCTGCTTAATGAAACGGTCCTTCCTTCCCCTCCTCTCCGCTTGTTTTTCGGCCCTCCTCCCTCCTGCACGCAGTGTGATAAGTAGCGAACCAGCGAAGCCTGTAATTACAATCTTACCGAGGAACCCTGGCCCAATCTGTGTATAAATCTCGCCATCCAATTACAAGATGTAATAATTTTGCAGTCAAGCTGGTAATGAGGTCTAATACTCATGCATGTGATAATCCCCCCTGGATGCTGACTCTATCAGATGTTAGCTTTGTAATTATACTGGCAGAAAATCATTATTTCATGTTCAGCAGAAAAATGAGCTTGGTGGGAGGAAGTTAATTTTCTCTATGCTCTGCGAAGCATAGACTAAATTTTAATGATCTAATCATTACCCCCGACTATCCCCGGCTGCAATTGACCCATGTTACTTGTGTGAGGCAACATTTTGCTCGTTTAAGAGTCCCTGATATGCAGTAAAGGCTTGCCAGGTAGGAGCCTTTTTATTTTGTAATTATACCACAATAAAACTATTATGCTAATGATATGGAAATCAATATTGTTGGGCCGCAGTGTCATTTAACAGCTGTATGGAACATAAATCACATTTTTAATTGTAAGCTGTTAACATTTCCACATTATTGCTTTATGGTTTTTTGGAGTGTGAGTGTGTGTGTGTGTGTGTGTGTGTGTGTGTGTGTGTGTGCGCGTGTGTGCGTTTGTTTGCGGCTGCAGGGTTGATGCCAGCAGTGAGAGAAAAAGGTCAAGCACTCGTCTGTACAAACCGAGAGCATCTGTTTCTTCCTTTCTTGTTCTCTCTCTCTCTTTCTGATGTTGACTGATGTAAATATCTCCAACATGACAAGCAGTAGCCTGAGGAATACAGTGTGACTACAGTGTGAATATCCGTTTATAAGCAAGCAACTGCTATAGGCATGATTTGATGTATCTTTTGAAGTCTGATTACTTGCTGGTTGTACACACTTCTATTTTTCTTGACCTTTCTTGACCCTAACCGTCTGTCTTGAATTAGTACTGCAGGATTTTACAGGGAATTTCCATCAGGGGTGAAGCAGACCAGCAATGGTGGGTGGTTCATTAAGAATTACTAATTAGCTTCATTAGTAGTGCATGATATGTAACTAAAACTCATCCTGAGATACTGCTAGACACAGCACACCTAGCGCTGCAAAGCCACTACAATTCGGCTACGTCCACACTAAGCAGTTTATATTTTAAAATTGCCGTTTTCGAAAAGCTCGCTGTCCACACGAGATGACCAAAAACCTCACGCCTGGATCAAGTGACAGTAAAATATAATTGTTTTGGAAAGTCTACGTTTTGGGGGGTCGGAAAGTGAGGACAGGAGGCCAAAATGGAGAGATAAATATGCATTTTCAAATTTAAACTGCTTAGTGTGGACGTAGCCTCAGTTAATCCTAGTCATGTAAAGCATGTTTGCATGTCTCAAAAGAAATGTGTTTATTTTCAGCATTAGCTACATTTACATACACACCAACCTTAATGCCTTAATGTCATTTTGTGATCACTACAATTAACACTTGGAACATGTGAGCACCTAATGTGCTTATGGTCCTATCCATATTACTAAGACTCTGATGTCTTGAAGGCATGTAAACACTATGCCAAGTAAGCAGGACGAGGCGCACAGGAACGTATTTAATCAATAATCTCAATCCGCAAGATTACACAGGAATGAGTTTTATATCATTATATAACAGTGGTGGGCTAGCCAATGCTTGCCACACACACATGCAGACACACAGACTAAAATACTTGTGTGTGTGTGTACATGTAACCGGTTCAAGCTACCCCTGTCCTAGGACTTTTATTGTGAAGGGCTTTTATTGACTTCCTGTGCTTGATCCCTTGAGCAATCAGACTTGCCTCCTACCTGGATTGATTTCACCTTTGTCTGCTACCATAAAAAGGCCTTGAGGTGGCATTGTGGAAGATTTTGGGTTCAGCAGGAATGCTGCGATGTCATCATGTTGAGATTTTTTTAGAAGCACCTAGTTTTAATGTTTTATGGCGATGTTAAGTTGGTCATTTCATGTCTGTGTGCCTCAGCAGGTGAGTTTGGTGGCATCCTGGAGCTGATTTTATTGTTTTAACTGTCTGTATTTACCTGTGTTTGGTGGACTAGGGCTGGTTTTAGGTGTCTTATTGTGACTTTTATTGGATAGTGGTTTTAAGCAAGCTTGTACATTCAGTTTTCCTTATGTGTGCTGTGTTTTTAGTGTCTATTTAGACTTTGGTTGTGGTGGGTTTTAATCACATCTTTTTAAAACTGCAATGTATTTGTCTTGTGTTCACCGCTCCATCTTAGTCTCTTTTAGAACCAGTGTCTGCCAGACCACTAATGGTGTAAGGTCTATGCATTTTAATAAACTAATGACAAGATGTTTATTTGGTCTCCTTACTTTTATCCAGTTGCTCCCTCAAAGAACCTGTGCTTTTAGTATCTGCTTTTATACCAGAGGACCATACCTGCTCTTTAAAAAAAGGTGTAGTTCTAATACGCGTCACATTCAAATGCCAAGTTTATCAAACAGTGTGCAGAAGGTGCAAGGTTGGTCTGGTATGGGTATCTTGTGGCTAGCTAGCCAGCTTGTGATTGTGTGAAACTGTCCATCGCTAACTAATGTTAGCCAGCCACAGAGTAGCCTGTATGGACATCTGTGTCTCAACAGTTGAAGAGTTTTGGTGTGAGTGCAGGTCAACTAAAAATAAATTTGAAAGGGGGGGGGGTCTTTTCTTGCAACCGTTTAAGTGATGTGGCGCAGTGCTTGCACTACTGCCTCACAGCAAGAAGGTCCTGGGTTCGATTCCCGCCTGGGGTGCTGTTGAGTCTGGGGTGCCCAGGTGGATTATCTCCCAGGCCTTTCTGTGTGGAGTTTGCATGTCCTCCCCGTGCTCACGTGGGTCTCCTCCTGCAAAAGAACCCCATCTAAAAACATGCAACATCCAGTCGACTATCCCTGATGAAGATGGCGACAATACATCTGGAATTGGTCCCCGGGCACTGGTGTTGTCGGCTGCCCTCTGCTCCCTGGCTGTCCTGGAGGAAGATCGGTGGGGATGGGATAAGCATGGGATTCAATAAAGTGTCAGAACACACAGTGCGTCGTAGCCGCAGATCGACCCAGTGCCCATGCTGACCCCTGTCCACCTCCCAAAGTGCCTACAACTGGACCATGGAGCAATGGAAGAAGGTGGCCTGGTCTGATGAATCACGTTTTCTTTTACATCATGTGGACTGCTGGGTGTGCGTGCGTTACCTGGGGAAGTGATGGCACCAGGATGCACCATGGGAAGAAGGCAAGCCGGCGGAGGCAGTGTGATTCTCTGGGCAATGTTCTGCTGGGAAATCTTGGGTCCTGGTATTCATGTGGATGTTACTTTGACACATACCACCTACCTAAACATTGCTGCAGACCAAGTACACCCCTTCATGGCAACGGTATTCCCTGATGGCAGTGTCCTCTTTCAACAGGATAATGCACCCTGCCACACTCCAAGGAATGGTTTGAGGAACATGACAAAGAGTTCAAGGTGTTGACTTGGCCTCCTAATTCCCCAGATCTCAATCCGTTCCAGCATCTGTGGGGGACCTACACAGTATTAGGCAGGTGGTTTTAATGTTATGGCTGATTGGTGTATATGCTGCTGATGTATTGGGCCTGGAATACATAATGCTTGACAATATTCTTGACCCTGTCAAGTCTGTCTGGATCTGATGCTAAACTGAACATTGTGCAACTTTTACATGATTTGCTATAAAAATTCTCTCTACAGGCAACATTAAACTATTGAAAGTAGTTGCAATTTTTGTTTTTTGCAATTTTTCTGCAATTTTTCCTGCCTCAGTATGGCTCAAGAATAGCACGGTGGCCGGCAACTTGCTGATCTGTTGCACAATCTATGGCACTGCGCTGTATATCTTGACTTGTCCCACATATCCCGCAGCAGAAGTTGTCGAGGGTGTCAAATCAGTCCAAACAGAGATTTTTTTCCAACAGCAAGGTCACCCTTTAAAAATCCATATTCATGTTTGCACCTATACATAATTGGTGGTCTCAAAAATTACAAATCTTTTTATTTATTTGTTTTTGCTGTTTAGTAGTCAGAGCTCTTGACTGGCTGGTTATTTCTAGTGCTTCAATAACACATTGAAGTTACTGCAGTAACTCAGTTACTCTCAGCAGTGGTTGCACTGTGATAAAACACTACAGTTACATGGCATGAATAGGCCAATTTACTGACCTATAATGGTAAAACATCAGTTCTGACAGATGTCCTGTCCCAGTCTTTCTTTGTGTTTACACCCATTGTTGAAAAAAAGAATTGTATTAGGGTTAAATCAAATAGAATACAAAATAGAAAAATTGATAATGATCGTGAGTGAGTACTTAACAAATATCCCTCTACTATGTAAGCAATACTTCTTAATTCTTAATCTCTCTTGCAAGGATGTAACAACAAAACCAAACTAAGTACTTGAGCTGTCACTGCCTCATAAATACGTGCATAAATGTGTAAGGGATATTTTCTTTTCACCAGCACCTTACAGAGGTATAGGCATAGGTTAATACATTGGAATGAGGTCACCTTAAAGTGTTACCAGAATCTTAAAATCTTTCTTTCTGTTTTCAGCTATGTAGAGTTCAGTTGTCCAATGTGTATCAGGTTGTTCACGTTACCACGGGGGCCGCAATGAGCAGCGGTAGTACCCCGATAAAACGGCTACAAGACAACAGGATGCTTAAAACACCACATGACAGCAGAGAGGTGTAAGGCAATACAACGGTGTCAGGGAAAGTAAAATGTGGCAAACAAGCGGCGATAAAATCTGAGCTCAGCTGCCCAGGGGTCATGGCTGGCGGAGCACGAGATATGGCCGCTAATAGAGATGATTGATTATAGAAGGGTGACCCAACAGCATCTGAAGCATGAGAAATTATTAAACACATGATCTGCGTCTTTCGTAGAGGCTGTTTTTTGGATATGATAGAGTCAGATGCAAAGGCTTAATATGCAGATAATATATAGACAAGGAAGGACAAAGGTTAGGCTTTCTGACAAATGTCGGCGTAATCTGAACGTCAGTAAATGTCAACGATTACACAATGTTTTGTGTCCCAAGTGAAGTTAAATGTTGATACATATTCCGGTTGCAGTTTTGCTGCATGTTGAACCTGACAAGTTTATATGAAGGTTACATATTTATTATATGCTATGGGATTTCATGATAACACTGTGAGCTATTATGTTATCTTAGTTTGTTGCGACTGAAGTTTAATGCTGATACATATTCTTTTTTAATGGTTTTGATATAAAAACATGTAGAGTTAGACAGGGACGTTGCCTAGTGTCACTGTGATAAAATTGGGCCATACGCTACGCAATAACTGTTGTTATTTTACAGTTTTACAGGTGCAAGATTGTGTCATTGGAATACTCGGTATGCAAACTCTGCTTACCTGTTTTATCTTTATCACCATGTAAACAGTAGTACATATAGTACATATTTATGCGCTATAGGAAGGAAGAGCCCACACTACTCATAGACGGCATTTATTTCTCTCTGTCTCTCACTTCATCCCATTAGCCTAAACTGGACTGGGATTATTCAAAATGCAAGATGAAACTCTATCCAATATCCATGTTTACCTCAACTAAAAGAGGACCTCTTGTCACATATTTAAAATGTGAAAATGTAAACATATTTAAGCCTTTGCATGCGCCCTTGACATAGTTATTGTCGTAAGGGGGAGTAACAATCTAACCAGATTATGTTTTCATATGTGGTCTCTCCTGGAGTGATATTGAAATCAGCATGCATTGTGCATTGGGGCGTACTTCACCTTTTTCCCAGCATGATGGATGTGCGTCCTACTCCAAAGTGATAAGAGTCATTATTTGATGATCAACCATCCATTGTATAGCATACATTTAGTAGTCCTCATAAATAAGGTCCGCTAAATCTGGTGGATGAAATAATGGTGCGTAATATTACATCAAATAGTGGCATCCAACACTCAAAGATGAGGATTTGGGTCTAATTTCATATTTGTGATGTGTTCATTCTGCCTGAATGAATTGAAAAAAAATGGACTTGAAAGATTTATTGGTTTGTTTGTTTGCTATCTATCTTTTGCATAGCCTACATAAGCCTTGGCTCTATTCACATCCACTACACAAAGGCTGTTTTAAATTCTCGAAAGAGTCTGTTATTGGGGATGAGCATCACAGCCTTTTACACTTACTCCTAGTTCCTATTAAATGTTATTTAAATGTTGTCAGTCAAAAGCCCCTGTGCATCTGGCATCCGTGCCATGTGAAATTTATTTATTGAAAGTTTTGGTCACACATGGAAAGTTAAGCAGATGGTGCATCTACAGCCCACAGACACACACACACACACACATACACACACACACACAAACACACAAATGTACACTCAACCCCATCAAGAGAGCCAGGGAGTGTGGGGCCCCTTCGTATCCTCCTTTCTCTTCTCTCCCACCCCCTCCCCCCTTTTCCCGATGCCGTTATATGTATTATCTTTATGCCTGCCCATCTCTGGACACGGACGCCTCTTGTTTCGCCATTTTAAACAGATCTAATCAGCAGTGTGTTAAACAAGAGTGGATCTTTTATGCATTGGGTGTTAGGACAAGCGAATCACCGCTGTAGATCAACCAAATAAACAACTCCACCCTGATTCAATTACAACAGCTGGGGTCTGCGCTTTTATCTAGCGCGGACATCATTTCAATCAAAATGTAAAATAATCCAATCCAATAGATGCAATAGCTGAGATAGGATACAGACTGCTGAGCTTAGTCGTTTTATTAAAAAAAAAAAGGAATACAAGGCATTCTCACCCTGTTCTCTCGCTCTCTCTTTCTTTCTGACAGCTATCAAGAAGTTCCCATTCCCAAACTCCATTACCTTGTGTAATAGTATTCAAAACTGAATTGAAAGGAAGGAGAGGGAGAGACTGTTGGCTATATTTTTATTACTCAGAACTGTTTTCCAAGACACAGCCTGGTGCACTTTTGTTCATTTAATTAACAATAGCATAAAATTCTTCTTGTCCCCTCATGGACCTCCTTGCCTTTTTGTCATATAGGCAACAGCAATTATTGTGCAAGATCATACTTAGTGGGAATTGAAAATTCGGCATAGACGGTATTAATGGCAAGTTAATGTAAATGTTTTCTCTCTCTAAGTTATGGATTTGATGGCAATAGGATACAGGCCACTGCACTTTAGCCCCCTTTAATTAACTGAGCAGAATGCACCATGACAGAAATTTGGAACAATCTTGAGAAGGGAGAAAGAGGGAGACGGGGAGAGAAAGAGAGAGTGATTTCTCTCAATAATAATGTTCAAGGAAATTGAATGTAGGAGAATGTACAACAATGTTAATAATATGGCTTGGGCTATCTACAATAATGTAATCTAATAGAAAGCAATTAATTTAGGACACAGGCCACTGCACTTTTTAGTCATTTAATTAACGCATGGGTTGTTTGCGAGGAGTTGGAATATAAAGCTTTATAAAGTATTACACCCCTCCTGTCACACCATGAGCTGTGGCTGCTAAACCCAATCCTAGGTAAATTATACATAGTATTAACTGTATTCATAGGGTAAGGTGTATACATGATAGAGGTTACAGTACAAGACTGAAAACATAAATTATCACCTCCACACTGTATTCATAGGTGTAGTATATATACCTATGAATACATTATATATATGGCAATATATGTTTGGGTATATGCATGTTTAGCCTTGCATTTTGAGGCATATTTATTGTAGTAATTACATATTTATTAAGTTAAGAACCTGTTTAGACCTGCGGTAACTCCAATGCATGCTACAGTACATAATACATAATCCTTTTTTGTCTTAAGAAATACAGGTGTTTTATACCATTCGGTGGACACTATGTGAGGAATTAAGTTTTGAGTTATGATTGAAGCACTGAATTATGCCTGTTTAGGTAGGTATAAATGGCTATGAATTCCCTAAAAGTACATATGCTTTAATGTTGTGGGTATCCAGTAGCACGTTTTTTGTGTCCATTTGAGGGATTGTGTCAAGGTTGTGTGAGCTGCAACTACATAGGTAGGCTTCATACATTCATTTGTAATCCCAAAAATAGCATATTATTTGAGTTACATAGAATAGGTTGTTGTAATCCGATGTGAGCTGGTCTGGTTCTGAGAGCGGTGGAGAGTAAAGGTGGTGGTTCGAACGCACCACATGTGCCCGTGTACATACTGTTTTGTTTTTTATAAATTGTAGTTCTACAGCATCGTTTGTGTGACAGTGTCAGGAACTTGGTTGTATTGCACCACTTACCTATTAATGATTAGGAAGTTTAGGAAAAATAAAAAAGAGTCATGTTGGCTTTTCTTGCATGTGATTAGAATCATACATTCATAGCTAGCTAACTAGATGTGTGTTAAATCATCACCTACCTCCTTAGCCTCAGCCATTGGTATGGTATCCAAATTATCTCCTTAAATACAACTATCCAGGTTACAAAAATGCTGAAGAAATGAATAAAAAATCCTTCATTTTGATCTCTGTTGCCAGCTCAGACAGACACTTTTCAACAAGGCTAACATCATGACATGCTAACAAAATTAAAAAAAAGTACATGTTTGGATTTGTTTTGAACATCTGATTTAAACACATGAATTTTGGAATAAAGTTTAGGGAAACCTTATGTGACTCCCAGTCATTGTCTATGCAGTAGCTCCAGGCTGTAGCTACATATTATATCACAGATTAGCGTCTTTCTTCCCTTGCTTATAGATTTAGGTAAACTGAAATTGGAGCCTGCCGTTAATTTTGTGAAATGTGCACCATGTCATAAAATCCAAATAGAAAATGCAAAGTGAGAGAAATAGGTTCCCCCCCCCACGAAAAGATTATGAGGGTGATACGAAAAGAAGCAGGCACTAGTTTGACATTGAAATAGTGTTGTGGTCGGGTGAAGCATTGGCATATACATTGGCCTTCAACTCAAGGTTCAATTCCCTAACTAATGCCAAGACATTTTCAAAACTTTACCCTAACCTGAACCAAAGTTGTTTTACTTGACTAAACCTAATTAGCTAGCCTTTTCAGAAGACAGACAGGGAAATGGTGTGTCCCAAGCCATGCTATTGTCACATAATCCAATTCATTGTCACATAATCACTCAACAAGTTAAGTGGCATCCTCATTTAAGGACTTCTAACAACTAAGCCTGTCCCTTTTGATTATCACTGTGGTAACGTAGTTATTATGTTGATTCTCATGTTAAAACATTATTATAACCATTCAATGATTTGATGCTTTCTATGGGACACTGCAGGCACTCTCCAGGCACACGCTGTTGATGGTTGTGTTACCATGTCTGGCAAATCCAATCAACTGAAAACATTCAATACAAATATTTCTATTGATCACAGGTTTGTGGAATATCTTTATCTGTTGCTGAGAAGTTGCTTTGACTTGTTCCTGGCTATCGTTGTTTTTGACAAAAAGAAGATCCAATTACAGGCCTACAACTTCTTCCTGCTGTCTACAATCACTTCCCCTGTAACTCTGTGACACTTGTGCAAATCCCAGATAGCAGTTGTAACCAGTTCCCACACATTGACTAATGGCGTAGGTAATAACATGCACAAAACTCCCTTTTTTATTGAAATGTCCCAACATTGATTTTCTCCCCCTCCTTTTTACACAGGCATAGTAAAGGTTATAGAAGTACGGAGAGGGAGGGGAGGGAAGGCACAGGGCTACTTTTCCAGCTCCCTCACACCCAAACAAGCATTTTATAATTCATCACCAGGCCATGACAGATGAGTCCTGCTGGAGAATATTAGAAAATGTCTCAAATCTCATATATATGCTAATGGTATGCTGAGACTGGTTGGGTAGTGTGGCAGACTTTTTAATCTGCTCTTGCTACTACTAGGACCACTGAGTGAAAGTGGAGGAGACAAGTCATTGCACTTCAACAATTTATGATCAAACGACTTTGGTTTCAGAAGCAAGACAGAGAGAGAGAGAGAGAATGAGAGAGGGAGAGATTATGGAGAGCATGGAGTAAGACAAAAGGGGGCAAGGCTTGTTCTTGTAATTTAGCGGATGTGTAATAACAAATAGCAGAAAGTCAAGCCTTTGACCACATTAGATGTTGAATTAGTCTTGTCACCTCCGCTTAGTCACTGTGCTGCATTATAATCCCTTTCGTTTTCATTTTGATTTATGGCATTTTGTGTTCTGCATGAATGCATTATGCATTCCTGTTAAGCAGGGGACTTGTAATGGAGATATTACTGTGATAAACGTATGTATGCCTGGTGCAGTTATCTCCTGGGCTGAAAATAATACCGAAATATGGTTTCGTGAGTTTCGTTTTCATGCCTGTGCAATGTATTAATGATGATTTGATGGTAACTGTAAGTAGTTACATGCAGTTGAGTCCAGCTAAAAAATGAGGCATACAATTTAAATTGATCGTTGGTGACATTATTATTTTTACGCTGCATGTTCTCAGTGATAAACTGAATTGGGTTTTTGTGTGTGTGCAGTTTTCTAACTATGTTAACTATTCTAAGCATTTCTTGAAAATGAAATGGTTGTAGAATATTTGCAATTCAATATGTATGTTCGAAAATATGCCTTATCTTATATTTAAATAGATTTGGTGTTTGTGTAGTAGCAGTTACAGCAAGACACAATTTCTCATTTGTGAAGTCCACCTTCCCCTTTTCCCCTTCCCCTCCCTCTTCTAAACCTGTGCACGTCTATGCAAAACAGTACACTAAAATGATAACATAATCACTCAAAGCCCACGATTCCCTGCTCTATTGGAGCTTGTGATGAGGCGTTAATAACAGTATGGCTAGTGCTTTATTTTTCATAAATTACATATGTCAAAGATAAAAGTCCTTTGTTGAATGCCCATAAGGTAGGCGCTGTGATAATAAAGGTTGACCTAATCCTAAGGACATCCTTTGTTTTTCTTTCGAAGTCAAGAGTGGACAGGTATGCCAATGAGCGTGAAACAGAGATATGTTTTAAATGGAATGTTTTTCCTATTTTAAACTTACTGTACAATAAAGACAAAAAAAAATGAACAAACAATAAGACAGTAATTGTGCCTTATTTATTTTCTTCTGAGTGCTGTGAAATAAGTCTTGTAACAATCTTCTACCTGAAGATCCACTCACTACTACCACAACATGCTGGTCTGTGCCACACACTACCTCACTTTGTTGTGCCTTTTATGGGTTTAAGTCTGTACACATCTGTGGAGATACAGTTGAGAGAAAACGTTTGTGAACCCTTTTGAATTACATGCATTCCTGCATAAATGGCAGCAAACATCATGCCACATAATGGTCAAGGAGGTGACAAATTAGGAAACCACTGCTCTCCGCAAAAAACACTGCTGCCCATCTCAAGTTTGCCAAAGACCACCTGGATGTTCCTCAAAGCAACTGGAACAATGTTCTGTGACATTTGAGGCAAAGATTAAACTTTGTGACAAAAAGACACAACGTTATGTTCGGAGGATAAAAAACACTGCATACCAACAGTAAAACCTCATGCCATCCGTGAAGCATGGTGGAGGGAGCATCATGGTTTGGGGCTGCTTTGCTGCCTCAGGGCCTGGACAGCTTCAATCATTGAGGGATCAATGAATTCCAAATTGTATCGGGAAATTCTCCAGGAGAATATCAGGGTAACGGTCCATGATCTGATGAATAACAGAGGTTGACCCAAACACAAAAGCAAGTCTACAACAGGATGTACATGTAGTACCTAAACCTGTTTAGGCAGAACCAGCAAGTATAAACACCTTTTTATGAAGACATTACAAGTAAATCAAATTCCCTTCTCTTTTTTAGCCGTACGTTAAGTATAAACGGGGGGACTGTTTACGTGGTGGTATGATACAGAAGCTGCTGGGGGAAACTTGGCTTGGCTTAAAGGGGGATTAAGGCGCAGGGTTATTTTCAACAAGGGCCATTTTCAGCTTATTTGTAACCCTTTAAACTGCTTACTGTGGTGACCACAAGGGACCCTGACCTTGTTTCTCTCAGCAGATTAATGAAAAAGCAAATAAAATTTGCGACACAATAGGGTTGTTTTTTTTATTAGGATTTACTAATCTAAGTCCCACACCTGTCTATGTGGCAGAGCATTTCCTATTGCTTTGTTTAGCCAATAATTGATTTGTTTGTAGTAACCTCTGCACACATTACACGCCATGTCCCCTCTCATTTGTTTTGATTGTGTCCAACTTCCTGGTTTCCTGGTGGTGAAACATTCTCTTCTTCTCTCCTCCGCCTGCCGAGGAGACCTGCCTTGTCTACTAACTGACAACACTGACAGAAAATTATTACACGTCATTACACTTCTTAAATCACAATTTACCCAGCCTCAGCAAATTATTCTCCAGTGGGTGCCAGGGGTAATGGAAACTGTCTTCTCCACTTTACCTCCAGCCCCTCTCCTACTCTGTCAAAACCACCCCGATCATCTGTCTGGAGTGGACTGAAGAAGTACTTCCATCTCTCGTTCCTTCCTCATGTTCTTCCTTTCTTACTTCCCCCTTCCCCTCTTTTCCCTAGGTCTTCCTTTCCTTCTTACCATCCTTCAATTCCTCCTTCCTTCTTTGCTACCTACCTCTCTTTGTGTCCTTCGTTCGCTCCTCTGGTTTTAAATCTAAAGGAATCAAAGTGTTTCCTCAGGCTGACATTGTTTGTTGGTAAATCGGACTTTATACAGTAGGTAACCTGAGGTGCAGAACTCAAGTGTCTATTAGATTTATTTCTAGATGGACTAGTGCTGACAGGAAGTTGTCTTATTCAATTTTATTCAACTGACTGAGCAATGGCATCTTTTACTTCCAAGGTGACCTATACTGTATATTTCACGGAGAGCAAGAATCAAAGAGTAAATGAGTTGCTCGCGTCATACTGTAAGCCTGTGTGGATATTGCCAATTAATTCAGTTTATGATGGAAGGACATGAAAGGGAAGCATCATAAAGTATCATGTCCACCTCACCATTTCAGATTACAGAGGATCGGAAACCTTCACCCACAACGCGACCCCCCCACCCACCCAGCCACACACACACACACACACACACACACACACACACACACTTTATTTTTCTTCTTTCGCTCTGTGGACTCAGATATTCATGCCCTTTTAGTCTGACTTATGGGCTCCATTTTGTGCTGGCAGTGTTCATGAGGGGAAAGAGTACCCTGGGGGCATTAGCCTCCAGTCCTCTAGTTAGGGGTCCTTCTCCTCTCTCTCTCTCTGTCTAGTTCTATCTCTCTTTTCCATTTCTCTGTGACTCTCTATTTGTTTAACTCTTTCCCTCCACTCTTGCCTCCTCCTCCTCTGTCTTTCTCTCTCTCTCTCCACTTACCCCTGTCTGTCTCTTTCTTTCACTGACCCTTCCCTCTTTTGCTCTTCCCTCTATTTAACTCTCTGTTTCCACTCGCCTTATGCCCCCCCTCCTCCTCTTCAAGGCAGCTTCCACATCCTTTCTCCCTTGGTACCTTCAAACCAGACAGAGGCCATAGCCTAGAGGTTTGTTGCCTCCCTCGTAGTCCCACAGAGCTGCCACATTCGCAACAGTAACTACATCTTCTAGACATTTGTCTCAGCTTTGTCTGGAATAATTTGGTAGAGCCGGTAGGGCCAGGATGAATGGGCCTGGCTGGCGTTAAGTGCCCCCAAAGTGAAACTGAAAGTGTCCGGGGATTTGAGGAAGGAGAGAGAGAGAGCGAGAGAGAGAGCGAGAGAGAGAGAGAGAGCGAGAGGGTCAGAATGAAACCCCACCCCCTCCTTTACTCCCCCATTACTTTCCTCTCATTCTCTATACCTTTGCTTAACATCCAGTCCTTCTTCCCTGCCTGTTCCATTATGCCTCGGTGGGAGAATGATGATGAATCGCCTGGCCGCCAGGAAGCAAAATATATCAAGTCCGGGTGGGTCTGGGAATTGGTTAAGTACTTCTGCAGAGCCCTGACCTCATAATCGCTCTGAGCCTGCAAGGACCTCCTGATTTATAAAGTAGCCGTTGATTAATGCCCTTTTAAGTGGACAAGGCAGGCCAAAGACACAGATGCCCAACCACTCAAACATGAACAGCACTAGTAAAAAAGAGAAGGGAGACCGCTTCTGTGTGTGTGTGTGTGTGTGTGTGTGTGTGTGTGTGTGTGTACACAAGGCAATGGCTGGGGCAGTAGCCAATGGAATAACATCCAGTCAGAGTGTGAGTTTAGCAGTAAAAGTAATTGTGGCAGCAGTAGCAGCTTCTCGCCAGTCAAATCTTCCTGGCTATAAATCATCGCCTTTTGGCCTCTCTTTGACACCAATTGCCGCCTGTCCCCAAAGCCTGCCTAAAGCCTCTGTAGGTCAGCAGCTAGCTCTTTAAATTCGTCTTGTCAGACAGACAGGTTGTCTGGATAGCCGGTGGCGCACTGGAAGAAATGATGCTACCAAAGAATTGTAGTATTTAAAATGCAGTCGCAAGAAAAGTGCTTCTCCGATGTATGAAACTACAAACCATCGTGTGTAAGCAGATACATCACAACATGAGATGACAGCAAATACAGTTAATACATGTCAGGTTGGACCGTCATAAAAAGGCGATGTAAAGTATTGCTGGTGTACCTTTACTTTTATTCTGTGTTGTTGTTGGTGATTACGCGTTGTGCACGTCTCGCTGGTCCTGAAGGTCAGGTCGGGGGCTGTCATCCTGGGGTCAGATAGGCGAGCCGGCGCCTGGCCTGCCTACAAGTCTTTGGACATAGACACCTTCTGATCTCATTCGGTTACTCTAATTAGACAGTGTCACTTTCCAGACAGTAATTGCGCTACGTTCTCGCTCCTTTTATTGCTGCACAAGACTGGAGACTGTTGGCGTTACAATTGAATGAAGGCTGATTAATTTATGGGGCGTTAATTGGTGAAGTTGGGGGTGGGGGTGGGGGGGGTTGAAAGATAGACACATAGTGTCCAGTTTCAGGGGTGGTGGGAAACACTGAGTAAATTTAGATGAATTTAGACTGTAAATGCTTCTCATTGATATATAGATGTCACCTTACATCTTTGAAATGTACATAGATGTAGTTTCAGGTATTCTAAAGCTAGGTTGAGTTTTTGAATCATGATTTGAAAGATCTTTGTTATTTTCTAGGCAGACTAAGCTGAATAAAACAGGTAAGCCTATCTACTCAGATAGATACACAATGTTGACGGTGTTCCACTTCACTGGAGTAGGGTGCCAATGAGGTGACATTTTAAAATCTATTTTTCTCAACGTAAAACGTCCTCTCCCCCCCCCCCCACCGTCTCTTTCACGGCGCTGTGCTCTGAGATTGACAGTTTACTCTCTGGGTTCTTGAGGAGGGTTTGAAAGGAAATTTGCTCCGGCAAGTTCTTTCCTCCCCTCTCTTCACCTGCAGCAAGGCGAGGCGGCCCGGTGTGTGGGAGCGACGTGGCGATGGGGGGACGAGACTTTGCTGTGCAGTGGAAATGGCAGTGTCAATTAAATATCACTTTCAATTTCCTTGTTTTATGATCCCCGGGCTACTAAGCACCAATAATCCCCCCCTCGGCAGGCCCTCCTACCTTGTCTTGAGGAAGATTGATTACACTTGTCGCCTCCTATAAAAAAGACATTTACATGAAAATAAGAAAACAACTTCTTTGTTTGCATGGAAGTGAATCAAGGAAAAAAAGCAATTCCCAATTTGATTTTCATACAAAGGCGAGGCAAGATAACAATCTCGTGGTGTCTCATCTGAGTGAGTTTTGGAGGTAGAGTGAAGAGGGGGCGAAGACGTATGTAGATTGAATAAAGCTGGCAAATTATTTTCATGCAACGTTGATGGATGTTGTCTTCACTCACACAATGAAGATGTCTCAGATTCTGCGGCACAGATTGCCTTCGACATGTGTTACATGCAATGTTTTCCACATATTTCCACCCTGAAGATTAATCGTATAATTCTACATGCTCAAAAACACAAAAATAAAATAAGTTAATATTGACTGCGTACATTTCAGCAATATTATTACACTCTATAAAAGTGTTTTTTATACACCAGGAATTGCTTCTTTATTGCATGACAACGAATGCAATGCATTTAGATTTGAATAGTTCAGAATTTGCATTAGCAGCCATTTCATTTCAATGTATTTTGTATTGCGCTGCATCACGCATCAACCTGCCTCATGAAATCTTACAGAAACCAGTCAAAAATGGTAGGAAACTTTTTGCCACAAAAATCCCCCACTGTGTTTTTGACCTGTCTGTATCTGTTCTTCCATCAAAAACAGTATTTCTAATGCATTGATCATTATTGTTTCGGTAAGCATAGATTACCGCATGACTTCCCTCTAACTATTGATACCAAGTGTGAGCGTTCGTGGGTGGGGTGGAGTCTGTGTGTCTCATATTATAGGAATTCAATTTTTTCTCTAGTTAAATACGATCAAAAACATTTGATAAAGACATTGTTAAAATTAGATTACAGTTTTACAGATTTTTTTTTGGACCAATGGGGTGTTCACAAGTCATATCCAAAAGTTCAGTGTTATTATTTCTGCTTTTCAAGCATGATATCAAGCCAACTCTGAGGCGGCATCCTCAAATACCCCATCACACATGACATCATATCCTCTTTAATTGTGAAGAGTGAAAAATGCATTACAACTCTACTATGTCTTGATTGGCAGCCCAATGAACAATTCCTGAAATCCCTTCCAATCAAGCCAGTTTGCAGCATTTGAACTGGAAATCCTCCACTCAGCACATTTACCTCAATTGAGTTGGAGGATTGATTGACTTTATTTTCTGGTATTGCTTTCCTACTAGTGAACGTGTGCTTGTATGTGTGTGTGTGTGTGTGTGTGTGTGTGTGTGTGTGTGTGTGTGTCCATATTTTTGTTTCCTCATTTTTATTTTTCCATATTTATTTAACATACATTTTTTTTAACATTTACTTTTATTTGACTCATCTCAATCTCACCTCTATAACCCTTGGCCTTTGCTGCAATACCACACACACACACACACACACACACACACACATACACACACACACACACTGCAGGCCTGGGTGCCCCTAATAGATTCTTTACAACCAGCCTTAGAAGGACTGACAGTAAAAGAAATGTAGTGGTAAGTCATACTGTGTGGATACTAGTCCAATATCTCTCTCTCTCTCTCCCCCTCATACACACACACACACACACACACACACACACACACGCCTGCTTGCATATTAAACACACAAAGTCAGAAAATTGTATGAGACAAATGCTTTACTAATTCATTAACACCGTGAGTGTGCTTGCTGTACTGTATGTATGAGTGTACGCGTGTCAGTATGTGTGTGCAAACTGTGTGTGTGTGTGTGTGTGTGTGCGCGCGCGCTTGCTGTGATTGCATATCACTGCTTTGTGAAATGTAAGCAGGCAATGTTTTCTAGCATATTTTATCTCCGACGAGGTGTAATTATTTCACACACAACACTGCCTTACAGTGGTCACTCATGAGGAGATCAACTAACCAAACATTATTCTTGTAGATGGTAGTTTTAAACTGTACACTACTGCAGGTATATCACGTTTTGGTTGCATTAAAACTCTGCCATTCAAACAAAGTTTTATCATCAAGCCCATATTAATTTAACAGATAGAATGACATTTTTGTTAGTTTTGATGAATAAAGAAACAAACTGGTGAATTATTTTCTGTTCTGTTCTATTTTAAGGCACTTGATTTTAGTTTTTTCCCAGTTCCCTTACATGCTGTGGTTGTTTTGTATCGGTATGCATCCTGATCAGAGAAGTGACACAGAAACCATCTTTTCCCAACACAGATATTTTAAGACCACGGCTTTCCGAATAGTCTCTTAAGTTCGCCACAATAGGTAGAGAGAGAAATGGAGAGAGAGAGAGAGAGAGAGAGAGAGAGAGAGAGGGAAACACAGAGAAGAAGTTAGGAAATGATATACCCAGTTAATATACAGAGTTAGAAAAAGATATAGCGAGCAAGAGGGTGGATTGGGGCGGCGGGGGGGGTGTGGGCAGAGAGAAAGGGATGACACTAGCCACTATCAGATATAGCAACCAGAGGTATTTCTCAAACAATGGCAGCAGCGGCTGATATCTCCATGCATATATGGTAAACAGTAAAGAGAGATTAGCTTAAACCAAATCTCCCCAGTGCACCTTTAAGTCTTTTGTCAGAGCCACGGAGGCTGTATAACAACCTGGTGTGTTTAGCATGTTTACACAAAGCATAAGAGTATCGGTGTCCAATAATTCCTGTCTCACATGGTCTTTCGCTACTTAAACAAGGTCAGAGCACCAAAGTGAACAACTGAGCCCCCCCCCCTTCAACACACACAAGGCTGTATCTGCGCTTTGAACAGTGCCGTATTGTGCCACTCTGTGTGTGTGCCGAGATAAGCTAGGCTACTAATGCCGCGCGTAAGACACTAATAAACAAACAGTGTTTAAATTGGCCTGAAAGGAATCAGTGATGCATAGGAAGCACCACAGCGCTTCAATGGCTTAATCTGCCTCCTTCTCTCTCTTCTTTTTTACATTCTCACAACAGATTAGGTTGTAAATGGCCAGAGAATAAGGGACCGGGCTCTCCCCAACACCAGAACTTCCCACCCTAACATGATTTAAAAATTTTTTTTTGAAGATCATTTTCACATATAACATATTCCCAACCCCGGATTGGGAGAATAGAGAATAATAGTAATAAAGTATAAAATAAGTTAGCAGCTTGCATCACTCAAAAGCCAAAAAGAAATGGAAATTCACATGATCACCATAATTGCTAACAGCCAGTTTTCATCAAGGTGCTCTAATGTAGATCTTTGAAAACTACATTAATGTGGCTTGTCTGCTCTAATTCTCACATTCACCCAAAACCACTGGCTAAGTTAAGCCATTGTCAGACTTTATTGCTGCTAACTCCACGTTGGAAACAAATTCATTAGCTAAATTGCAAAATATTGGTGGGCACAGTCCACAATGTGAGCTTGCTTATTGGTCTGCTGTATGCATTAACAATGAGGCTGTGTCATTCTGGGATATAGTGTCACTGACTTAGTGGCAACTAGAGGGCAGACATGGTTATGTCTGTTCATTGTAAGAGAAGCTTGGTCTGTCGTGTGTGTGTGTGTAGGTGTGTGTGTGTGTGTGTGTGTGTGTGTGCGTGTGTATGTGTGGAGGGAAAGTCCCAGTACTGTAGGTTCCTGCTCCAAAGCCAATTCTACACAATTGAACTCTGTTTCCCTATTACTGCATTAGGCTCTACTTTACCAATTGCTGTTTGTTGACTAAATTGAATGAGCCATCAGTTTCATTGATTCTATTCATTATGAATATTAGTTGTTGTAAATAACTATTTTTATGTTAAAGTCTTCAGGTTTTTAAGTCCATAGACTTAAAAATCATAGTAAGTTATATATAATATATATGTATATATATTATTTTTGTATAGATCATCCTTTTTGTTGAATAATGAACATGATTTTCATGTAATGAATAACATACATTTCTAAAGAAAAGAAAAGAAAAGAAAAAATATGTAACTGTTTTTTATCCTACCAAAAGATCAAGCCATGTTATCATTTTTCCATGGTGTAATACAGCATTCCAGCAGGGCATTACAACAGTGTGGAACCCTTAGAGTCATGTGTTGAAATGTATTAGTCATTGTGCTATTGGAGAACGCACAGGGGGAGAAAAACCACGGTCCTTCCGGAGAGCGATTCATCAGGTTTTTCCCAGAGCCCTCCCGGGTCAAGTTTTTATGGCGCCTGTTTGGTTTCCAAATGCTCTTTTCTCTCGCCCCCTCTCAGCCACGCTATAGTGTCCAAACTTGTCTACATTTGCTTCTCGTGTTTTTGTGCATGGTAGATGTCCTTTTAAAAAGACCAATCTCAAATAAGTCTTTATTCTTGTTTTGTTGGCTCATATTCTGTGTTTTCATGAACTCTGGCCTCAGCCATGGCAACAGCTAGAAAAATGTTAACATTGATTGACAGGATTAAAAAAGGCCCCCTTCCCCGGTACGCATTTCAAACACTTTGGGAACAATGGTGCTTGGTGTGATTGAATTAATGAGGTATCGCCGACTGTCAAAAGAGCACACATACTTTACATAAACCTGATTATCTTTGCATGGCAGAAATAGAAGAAAAGGGGAAGCGAGGGAACTGAAGGAAGAGGGAGGAAGATGGAGGGAGCAGGAAGGAAAGCAGAGGAGAGAGGGGGAGAGAAGAGATTTGGATTTCAGTGGGCACCTCCAAAAAAAAAAAACTAAAAAAAAACCCAGAAGCATCAAAGTGTGTGTTGGGCGGTGGGGGTGGAGGGGGCGCTCACAGAGTAGTGATGTTCTGGCTAGGGCTCGCCTTGGCCTCTCCCTCATGCTTGGGCTCTGCTTAGCATAAACCAACCATAGGGGCTTTAACAAATCTATTCAAGGAGCATGGGGCCCCAGAACAACATAGTTTTTCACAAGCCACCACCCCCAAGCAAGACGTTTTTCGCAGGGCAGCCATTGTTCCGCTTGAACCGCACAGATATTTCAGCGGCCCCCCGACCCTGAGCCTGAGCAAACGGAGCAGCGGTGCCCTTAGTGAACCCATGAAGTGACACCCGGAGTGACTGCCAAGAGTCTCACTAATTCTAGCAAGCTATTGAGACAGGAAAATAGAGTGGAGGAGTGGTGGGAGGGAGGGAGGGAGAGTGGAGGGATGGATAGACGTTCTCTGACTGAAATGCTCACCAGATCAGCAAAGTGAACCCTCTGAAACGTGAGCTAATTCTCTATTTAATCCTTTTAGCTGCTTTTTCTCCCCCCCTCTCTCTCTGTATCACTTCTGTCCTCACTCAGCCCCCTCCCTCCATCCCTCTCTCTTACTCTTTCTTACCCTCTTTTCTGAGGGAAGTGTCAGCAAAAGTTCTTGTTGAGCAGCAAAAGAAGAGGCAGGGAAGGACGAAGCTTCTAGGAAGGATCTGGTTGTGTGTGTGTGTGTGTGTGTGTGTGTGCGCTGGCCAAGTGAAGGGTCTAAGTGTGAAGAGAGCTGACTGTGTAGGTTGCTCCTTTCCTCTGTGTTCTTTCGTCAAGAAAAGCTCTGACAGCTGCGGTTTGATTTCTCGGGTTGTCAAAAGTCATCTTTGTTAGTTCCCTCTGCCAATGAATGGCAGCGGATTAGAGGAAGAGGCGTGTTCACACATCGAGCTGTAGGTGGGCTTTGCCTCGAGTGCTTTCCGTAAAGAAAGACAGAAAAGGGAAAATCGCACAACATTACTCTAGGGGCCCCTGAAAGGAAAAGAAAAATCACACATTACTCCAGATGCCCCTATTGTCTTACCTACTAAACCCAAGCATATCAGATGCCTACAGATCCCGCCCCTACTGTCTCTGAACGTATAGCTGAGCGCCTGCTTATTGAAAGATACAAATTGTCCCTCGTGCTGTGATCTCGCTGGAACATAAATTGAGGGGAGAGGCATTGTTGTCAGTGAGTAATATACTTAGCATTATTCATAAAGAAGAAGAGAAGATGAAAAAGTGTGAGCTGGTATAGAAAAAAAAAAGACACAGGAGTTACATATGGCTTAATGTGGGTTTTTATCTGCTCCAGTTGTCAGTAATATATATTCCAGGGGTTGTATCCAGTGTGTGCATCATTGTACTGATATGAACAATACAAATGACACGGATAATAATGCATCGCTATTGGATTTGCCGCCAGCTGGTGCGAATCGCAGTGGTAGCTTATTGTTGCTCACCTTTTGTGTGGGTCATGGTCTTTCATGTACTTTAACTCTGTACTGTAATGGAAAATGTATATATTTTTCATACTATTGAATAGTTAGGATATCCCTCCTCTGCACAACCATACTATTCTACTCTTAAGAGGTTGATTTCCTCTTAGAGAATGAGTTTAAAAATGGTAGTGGATCAGTTGTATTGTTAGGCAAAACGTTCTTCTGTGCCGGCATGTGTTTAAGATATGGTTTCCAGCGTAGTCGGTTACTAGCTTGAAAGCATCACCATTTAGAAGGGTTTGAGAGGCTAATCTTGTCTTTGGCACCTCTCTTCTTTCTCTTTTCACCTCTCCTCATCGCTCTCTTCCCTGAGCTCCCCTCTTTTTTTTCCCTCCCTTAAGCCCTCAGGAAAAGAAGAGCAAATGTTGGCTTTGAAACGGGAAAATTCCACAATATCAAGCATATTGTTGTCGCGTTTATTAGCAAGGCTTTGCTTGAGAACAAAGCTCACTCAAAAGGGAAAGACTCCTCTGACACTGTCGTAAAAAAAGACACTTTTGTGTTAGAGCGATGTCTTTAAATGTTAACTGACCACAAGCCAAAAAAGCTCAAGCCAGTCTTCAAAGCTCGCTATTATTACATCAGCACTTCAAAACGACCAAGGCGAAATAACACTCTGCTACCCAAAGCCTTTTCTTTGGGCTGTCATAGGTGTCAGTACTAAATTAAACAGCGGGCCGGGCAGCAACCCCTTGACTTTTATTGAGGCCGGGGTCTAATTATAATGCACTGGACCAGACCTTTTGTGTCACTGAGTGCTTCATTTGCAGTTTGCAGTTTGCATGAAGTCCTGAAACATTAACTCCGTCCCCTGCTCCATTCATTACAATGCTATTAGTCTCTGCAAATTGATCAATATATCATGTATAGAACATCTTGAATGTGGACGTCTGGCTCCTTTGTGAGCCCAGAGATAATGGTTTCTCCATTCAAGCCAGCTTGTAGGAACATGGAGATAAAGCAAGGCAGGGAAGAGTTATACCGCTCACAGCTATGGAGAGAGCTATCTCATCCAGATTATAAGTGGGTGAACTAAAAACGCATAAAAAGGGACAGTTTATTGTGAGGAGGAGAGCAGCGCTGGAGGAGGGTATAAAGACCTGAAAGACTCAAACTGGCACCTTTTATTCTCCCCAGGCGTCCAGGAGGGAGGAAACCATCCATCCTTTCTCCTCAGCAGGGCCTGATAGAGCTGTGCGCACTGTAACGCAATGCCACGAGTCACCGGTGTGTGGTACATTTCAAATACAATTCATATTTTACTTTTACAATATATTGAGCTTGTTGTAGGATTATTTGTGAATTGAATTCGTTGGTGAGAAGTTCATTCTGACCCTGAAGTCAATTTCCCTTTGAATTCCCTCTTAAAGTATCCTTTCTGCTTGCATCCGTTCTCCGGTGCTATACTCTCAGTTGAAATGTATCTGCGGGATGATAAACGCCAATCTAGTAGTCATCACTCAGCGACGACTATGATTCTCAAGTGGGCATGGGCCTACATGTGTTAACTTGTCAAAAATACACACACACACACACACACATGCGGTAAGAATCTTGGTCTCATCATATTTCCTTTGAAGTACATCCTCCTCCAACACTCTGGTTCTGTGTTGAGCCTTAAAGATAGTCTGTGTATTGTGGCACCCCTGGAGAAAGCAGACACAGAAGAAGGTCCTTGATAACATTTGTTGTTGGGGAATGAGATTCGGTGCCTTAACCGAATCCCTAGAGGGCAGTAGTACAAATGTTTTATATTCAGAGAAGACTCGCCTCCGCCTGTGATAAGCAGCGGTGATCCAATTGGCTTGTGAGAGTGGCATGGGTTTTGAAAGAGGAGAGGCTGCTCAGGCGAACTAAAGCAGAGGCCTCCCTCTCAGACATTGAGGGTTGAAAAAACTTCTTTTGTCCGTAAAAGTGTTGAGGCCACATTCACTCTAAATGCCCCGGGACTAGTCTAGATTAGCCAAGATTAGTGGGGCACTAGCATGAGCCAAATGCATGCTAACGTTCCCATCTAGAACTTGAGAAGGTTTTAGGGGTTTACACTTGACCAAAGCCGGGAGCTCTAATGGCGACAAGTATGTCCCTTAAGTTAAATCCGCCACTGCTTACGATTTTGCCATTTCTATTGTCTACACTATTACATTTCGGGCAATATTATGATCACTTCTTGACATCAAAGCAAGGTCAAAAACTATTAGCTGATCTCACTGTGCTCTTCTTATTCCATGCTAGAACTTTGGTCTGATTCGTATCAGGAAAACAGAAAGCTATTATACTCCATTGAGGTAACAGATGCAGCAAAATCACTGGAGCAATGTCACATTCTCTCCCTTGTGTTGTTACTTGATATTTACAGCGGTACTTTGGCCCAATCGATGATGTAAATGCATCTCTCTTGGCAAAACTCCTCTTCCTGTGGAAGCGAACCAATGTGGAGGGTTTATTGTCTGTCAGACAGACAGGACAGACTCCTGCCCGTGTTAACTGTCCTTTCTCTACATTTCCTCGCTGAGTTTTGACCTTTAATAGATGTCAGCGGAAAAAAAAAAAACCCCAAAAGAAAACATGCACTCCCACAGCCCTATGCCTCCATATGCAGACACATGCATGTGAGGAGGGCAGACTTTCTCTCTCTCTCTCTCTCTCTCTCTCTCTCTCTCTCTCTCACACACACACTCTCTCACACACACACACAAAACATTTCCTCTGGCTAACAGCCGTGGAGGCTGGGTCTGAATCCACTCTGCGGCGGACCGTTTAAATGAGCTTTAATTTAGCATCCTGCTGGCTCAATAGGGATTGTAATAGAACACATTACACCTTGTCCTGCAACAGAAGCTCTCTCTCCCTCTCTCTCTCTCTCTCGTACTCTGTCTCCCAGCCCTGGGAGAATTGATTTTTCCAAATGCAGGGGAACAAATCAAAGGACAGAACGATTGTGTTGCAAAGCGAAATACCCACTGGTAGACATGGCATCGTAATCAATTTGACTGTTAACTCATCAATGCTTTCCCATTCTTTACTTTAATTTTAGACTATTATGTAACAAGTTAGGAATACACTATTTGTGTATTGTGTTGCGTCGTGTGCTGCCATTTAGTAGAAATGTAACAATATCTGTTTTTCAAAATCACATCCAAGGGTTGGCTAGAAAACACATCCTTTTAAATTGTATGTGCAACACTGTATGTTCCCACTGTACGCTATTCCCAAGCTGCTCCCTTGTTCTGTATGTTCCCTATACTACTATACCAACAGCACCTGTCCTGCACTTAATCAAGACTTTGGCAGAGCTACCCACCACTCAGAAGTCTCTCTCTCTCTCTCTCTCTCTCTCTCTCTCTCTCTCTCTCTCTCTCTCTCTCTCTCTCTCGTTCTCTCAAACCCATGAGCAACAATTCATTACAATGCAAAACCCGTTGTGGTGACTTGAACATTTCAGTGACCTTCCTGTTCCCAGAATGACTTTTTCCCCCCCCTGCTATTTACAGTGGAGACAAATGGCTCGGGCCACTATAGCCCTGTACTTTCACCACAGCTATCACCACACCACAGCTATCAACCTCTGAGACAAACTACAACAACAGACAGTTGGAAGACAAAGGCCACTTCTTCATTCTTTCCTCTGCCATTCATCCATCCCTTCTTTTTCTTCTATCTCACAATCTATCTATCCCCTACTGTCGAAGGAGCTCACCTTGACAGCTCCTCCAGTCACCCTGTTCTAAGTGGATGATTAAAAAGAGATGGAGGGGTTTTACTGGGGGCTGGTATGCGTGGCATCCCAAGAGCCCCTGCTCTGAGCTAGCCAAGCGGAGAGAGCTACAGCTGTCCCCCAAACAAGCCCGACATCCTTTATTTATTTCTGCTGAAATATTGATGCATGTTATGAAAGGTTTAAAATAATGTGTCTGCCTTTTCCTTTGCCCCAGCACACTGTTTTCTAATGCATAAATAATTCTTCCCTCGGACGCTGCGAGGACGCAGGGTCCAGCACATTAGGTGGGGTGTATCCGCTGTATCACATTCTTTCTGCCTGAGAGAAAATACCCGTCCCTTGTAATTTCCTACACTTATACAATCGTCGTTGACAGTAAATAATTGATGTATGAATTTAGGGCTAAAACTCCAACACAATATGACTTTATGTCAAGGGTTAGTCCCTGCAGATTTGAAGCCAAATCATCTTGCAAAATGGATTCTTCCTCTCCACAAAAGGGGCCACCCTTTCTGATTTCCTAACCTTTTTTTTTTTCCTCCCTCCATCACCGCCTCCCTCATTCTCACCTGCCTTTCTTTCCAATAGAAAGAGGAGACCTGGGTCTGGCAGCCTTTTTGATGAGGTCTTGCTTTGCATGGCTGGCGATAACCGAGTGATTTAGCCCATTATTAGCCGAGGAAATGTTTTGTTTTTGAACACAAATGGGTTTTTCACACGGACATGAACCCATTTTTGATTGTGTTGGCAAAGGAGTGTGAGCTAGGCGCAATAGAGGGAGTGCCCTCTCACTTCTCATATCAATATCTGTGTTGTGATGTACAATTACGCCTCCCAATTTGCTGGTCAGATCCATTTGTGAGATAAGAGAGGAAGGAAGATGAAAGGTGAACAGGGTAGAATAGTAATTTCACTCTCTATGGTTCAATTAACAATACCTCTCCTGTTGAAATGCGGTATGACACAAAGGGCACAAGAGCCTGGCAAAGTGATTTTTTTTTCATAGCATCCAGTTGATTTTCAGAGCTGGCGCATGTCATAGCACGCATGAAAGTATTCAGTCACCACAGCATAACGATGTAGCCGAACTAGCCATTATAGCGTAGAAGTCACACTTATTAGATGCTCGCTCAACTACTGTGGTACTGTTGCTGCAAGACTTAACAGAGCTTGTCTCGTAAATGCTGCAGTGCCAGTTGCAGGATAAATGCAGAATGGGGGGGGGGGGGGGGGGCAATAAACATTTTTAAAACATACTTTTATTCTATGTTGCTGTAGGTTAGTTCTGTAACATGAGCATGGATTGTGCATTGTGTTTCTTGTTCTCAGGTAAACATAATCTTATTATGTGTAGGCCCAATCCTTTGTGGGTGCCAACTCACAAAAATGTTGTACATCAAGGTTTCCTATAATTTACAGGAAGCAGATGTTGTCAGTGGTGTTAAGGTGGTGGTGTGGAAGAAGGAGAACGATCCAGAGCTGTATCTCAGATAAGAGGATGTCAGGGCACACGTCATATGGCTGCTGTCGGAAGGAAACCTCGGTCTCCGGGAAGTCAGATTTTCGATTTATTATTTTTGATTGATTTGAACTAATACAACAGGTTTTGGGCTTTCATGGGCTCTTTGGACAGGGATATTACATGCCACACAATTCGAAATCTTAAATTCTGAATTAAAGTCCTCCTCCAGTATCATCACCTTTCTAAGCCTCTCGGCAAAGGCATTTCAGAAAGTGATGTCTTATTATTTCCTCCAATCACAGCCCCAGGTGTGCCAGTGCGGGGCCAATAAGCTGTGTTTGGAGGGAGGCATTAATGAAAAAAGAAATGGGTGCAACTCTGTTTAGAGTTTAGAGAGGATTACAATGTGACAACTAACCAATAACTTCCTTTCATGTCCATCTAGTTTGACATGTTCTCTTCTCCTCAACTGTTAATGTCTCTAAACATTATGTAAGCTATAGCTAGTGCTCATCAAAAGTCCAGTTGCTTTTGTTTGGTCATCTGCTGGAGACCCTGAATTGTCCTTAGAGACTTTGTATTGATTCACAAGCAACTCTACACTACAGAATTGTCTACATGACAAAAATGTCAGCTTAATGGCAGTACAGCAATACGGTATTTTTCACTAGCACTCATAAATTCTGGAGAAAAATAAATCTGCTTCAGATTGTAATGGGGGGCATTGCGAGAGTGAGAGAGATAGATATTGTTTTGAGATCGTCATCCACCGCATCCTCAGGGGTTTTCTTCAGACCTTTATCATGAACAGAAATGACCCCTGGGCCCGCGTTGACCTCTGTGAAGCGCTTGGATCAATGACATCTTTGCCTTTCCTCCTGTTTCTCTATTCTATTGCAGTGGCTTTGGAAACAAGAAGCGCTTGAGGCTACACACACATACCACCCACCACCCCCCTGTTTTGATTGTGTTGATGCGTGTGTGTGTGTGTTTGTGTGTGTGTCCAGGCCCTCTAGTGTACCCTTGACCACCCTGCACTGTAATCACCACACACAGCTGCCACCTGCCTCTCTCCTTTTCTCTCCTTTGGTCCTTCCTTCTCCCTCTCACCCCCTCCTATGCTAACGGGCCTGATCTCAACAGTGGATCCTAATGTCTCTAGCCATGATTAATCTGATAAATAATAAATATATCAATCTAGCCTTCCGACAAGGACTAATTCTAACCAGCAGGAAGGCACAAGCCCCCTTTAACTGCTGCCTGTAGCTGCCAAATTAATTATTTAATGATTAATTCTTTAGGAAATGGGAAAGTTTTGATTAATACTGTCCAGGCGTCTGTCTTCAGTTGTTTGATGTATGTCAGAGAATTCACCCCTTGCTCTCTCTGTCCGACCTCACACACACACACACACACACAAAACACACATGTGCATGCGTATACACACAAACACACACATGCATACACACGTACACACACACACACACACACACACAGGTTAGAAGAGAGACATTTTATGAAAGAAGCCAGAGGCTACTGTCACTGAGATCAGATGCTGAATACCTCACAATAAATTACAGCTGGATCTCTGAGGCCCTCATGTCAACTTTGGATAACCCAACCCACCACCAACCCTTGTGTGTGTGTGTGTGTGTGTGTGTGTGTGTGTGTGTGTGTGTGTGTGTGTGTGTGTGTGTGTGTGCGCTGAGTGAGTTTTCGACCCTATTTACTAATGGAAGCCTCCAAGGCCCCTGAGTCTCTATACATTTTTAATAGTGTCAAATTGTCATTTCGTTCTGCTGTTTGCCGTTCAAAGGAAAAGACCCCAGCATCAAATACAAATGTAATAAATTGTGTGTGGACACAATAAAGAACAAAATAACACGTTTCATCCGACACTGAGGTTGTTGAGATTCAACAGCTAAGGGATAGGGCAACATTTTCTGCATTCAAAGTATTTTTAGTAGTGGCCTTTTCATTCATGTTATGCTTACACACTGGATATTAATGGTAGACATTAATTCTAGCAATTAGCTAATTGTTGATAGAATTAGTAACAATTTTGCTATTGCTTTGTTAGTAAATGGGCCGACATGTAGACAAGAGCAAATACTTTAGTGTAGCTGGTTAAAAATGATTTACAGTACATATAGCACACAATATAATACTCAGAGTTTAAGAGAGAGAACAGGGTTTCTCCAGTATTGCCTTTGTCAGTGATTCACTACCAGTGTGCGGTGTTGCTTGAGGCTCAAGCCAACTGCATAACTGCCATGTTTGTTCTTTTAATTTTGTGTCTCCCATAAGTTTGAATGCAGCATTAAAGCCACAGTCTGTAACTTCTGTATGACACACCGTACTGAAATGCTGCTGTCCAACTTCTGGCATTGTTTTCGTTTCGTTTCATTGAATTGAAGACTATTTGTCGATAGTGTACTGTGTGTATGTACGTTCCTCAAATACATATGGGCAAAAACATTCTAGATTTGTGAGTTACAAAGGCTTAAAATCTCAGGTCTATAGAATCCAGGCGTTGGTCTAGCCGTTGGTCCTGCAGTATCAGCTGTCATTGTTTTGTTTTCAATCATGATGTGGCTCTGTTTCCCCTCTCACCCCTGCTAAAAACCAACCTGCCCTTGGGGCGGGGAGAGGAGACCTGCCTTTAATAGGGCCAACAACCTGACAAGTCTTGCTCTGTCCCCAATAATATATTTTCCAACCCTCGGAAGGAACACACACACACACACACACACACACACACAAACACACACACGCGCGCACATGCACGCGTTTGCACATGCACCGTTCTACACAAATGTAGCCTTGGCATGCTCACGCACCAACCAAGGCACACTAGTATTTCCATGTCAGTGCGTGCGCACACACAAACACGCAACCACACACAGACAGACACACACACACACACACACACACACACACACACAAACACACTAAAAATGTTTCCGTTGGTGAGAAAGACGGGAGGCCAGCAACTCACCGTTAGAGTGACAGACTGCATTGTCCGAGCTAGCTTTGGTGGTTGTAACAAGCATCAGGACATTAGAGCAAACAAAAGCGGGATTGGCGGCGTCATCAATCAATCGCCTGACAGTTGACTTCAGTTTGTTTGTCCCACACTCTGCATAATAAGTGATTGGATCTCAGCTAATTAGATATTGGGTAATCAATCATTGCCAACAAGGCACTTGGCTAGCTGAGGGGACTCTCCCTCTGCGTGTGCCCGTTGTCATGAAATAAATTAGAAATAAAAATTATTTAGTGGCAGCCGAAAGGTAATTCCCACCAGTGAGCTGTCCAACCACTGCCTTTGTGTGAAAGAGACACATGGAGAGAGGGGGGGGGGAGCGGGGGAGGGCAGGCGGGGGGGTCCCATGTCCTAACCAATTACGGAAATATTCAGTTGAGGAATTTACATAATAAATGAACCAATGAAATATTGATATATTTGCTTGGAATGATGTTTTACCCTGCATAAACATGCATCTAACAATATGTCCACATGGAAGCAAGGATTTTACAAATATAGAACACTAACATACTGAAATAGTTCACCATCGCCGATGTCACGCGCAAGCTTGCTTAATATTCTTAGTTTTAATTAAAAAATATATTATAATAATATAATAATAATATATATATATATAATTACTTAAATTCTGACAGATTTTTTAAAATAAATTTTAATCCAATATTATATTGAATATTTTAATCTGTTTTGCTGAGAATAATTACAATAAAGTTCAAATGAAAAGTTTATTAAAAAATATATATTTAGGTGATAACTCAAACCTGTTTTGAATGGAGCAGATGGTATCATATCAGGTAGCCATCTCCGTCCCTCAGCCCTTCAAAATCACATTTGAAACCCTACCGAGAACGAGTCACACTGAGTATTTGTGGTGTCACAGTTTGTTCCCGCACTCTCTCTTCATGCTGTCAAAATGTTTTCCCCGTGTTTCAGCCCAGCCACGACTCAAGCAGTATAACATTTGCGCCTGATGCATTTTATTTGTTTTCACACTCAGGTCGCCGCTGTAAGATGCACAATGTGGTGTCTCCACCAACATCGCAAGGATGCAAAACGTGGTGGGAGATAGACAGAGAGAGAGAGAGAGAGAGAGAGAGAGAGGGATGAGTGAGTGTGAAAACAAAAATGTGAGGAAAGAGAAAGAGGGAGAAAGACTGCAGTCAAGAACAAATAAGAGAGAGTGATAGAAAAGAGAGAGCATTGCTTGGAGGTGGAGGAAACACTTTTTTATTTATTTATTTTTACACAAAGCCAGAGTGTAAGTAAGTAAAGCAGCCAGCTGGGCCTCAGTCTCTCAGCAGTGTGTCGGAGCCTGTCACCACCACTGCCACCGAGACAGCTACAAGTTTACAACAGCTGCCGACTAATGTTTGATCAGTGATAAAATATGCCGGGGTGACAACACCATGCTGCCCATGCATTTGTGGGTGCCTTCCGCATTAAAAATTCAGCGCCTGGCGAGTATAGAGGGCCCTGATGGTCTCAATGCTGCTGCCGCTACCTCCCCCCTCCTCTCCCCTCCCAAAAGGTATACCCACGGATGGAGACAACTTCACATGATGTCAGAAACAATCTCTGTTTTGTGTTCACCGGGCGAGCCCTCTTCTGAGTAAAACCCGCCCTCACGTCAGCTTTTGTAGCGGAGGACCACTGCTGAGACCTTCAACAAGCAACACAAGCAGGGAAGAAGAAAATGATCTAACGGGAATGAGGGAAACTCCAGACGACGCTGATGGTGGACAGACTGTGAATAGCAAGTTACATGCATGAAAGTCTACCTGCTGAAAAAAGACCACTGAAGAAAAGTAGCCAACAAATCCAGTTTTGACCAATAATGCATTTATATATATGATACAATGCTTATATACCTTATCCCACTCAATAAATAAATAAATGCAAAATATTTTGAAAAATGACCTTGACTCTTTTGTATGAAACTGTTTATAAGTGAAGTTATTAACTGAAGCTTGATCATTGACTGTGTTATAAAGCAATCTTTTGTCCTTTATTTTATGAGGCATTTCAAGCTGTCTGGTTGTCTGTTTGTTTGGGGTGAAGCCAGCAATCTGGGCATGCCAAGGAGAGTCTCCTGGTAAATGTCAACTGTCAGAGAATCGAGGCCTCCTCATCAATCGCCCTGCCATGGAGCACTGGGCAATGAAAGCCCTCTAAGGGGAGAGAGAGAGAGAGAGAGAGAGAGAGAGAGAGAGAGAGAGAGAGACAATGGAACAGGACCACTGAAGGAAGACATGGACAGAGAGAGAGAGAGAACGGGAGAATGTGAGAGAATCGTACTTCCCCAGTGACAAGGTCCTCTGACAGTTTTGTTGCAAGCAGTCTGAGCAGTGTGATTGCCAGAGTGCATTAGAGGCCCTGTGTGTAATTTGACATCTCAATATTGAAATAGTAATGCATCCTCACACGGCATAAATTGCTGCCTAGTAATTGGATTCCAGACATGCGGTACGGGGAGCCAAGATGTCCTTGCGAGCTTGATAATGCTGTGTCATGGTGGATGGACGGATGGCGACAATGACGTTCAAATGAAAGTAGAAGATAAAGAAAACAACAAACTAAAATTAAATGCACCTTTGAAATGCTGGGAATGGTTTACTAAATTGTGTGCACCCATTGGACTTTTGGACTTTAAAAAAGTCCATTAAGCACTGTAACAGCACCACGACACACACACACACACACACACACACACACACACACACACAAAATCCAAACAAACACACAACATACAGATACACACCTGTGCAGTGCACAAAGCGTATCCCTTGCTCTTTTGTTCCTCCTTGTTCAGTTGCGGCTTCTTGCCCACCTAAATAATTCAATCCTAGTGAGAATCAGCATATCTTACAGCATACTTAACATGCCAAAAAGAGCAACAGACAAGGAACAGGAGGCCCAGCTTCAATTAGGTCTTTTGTTACAGACAATAGGGCGACAAATTCATTTTGTTACAGTGCCCGCTGTATTGTGAGCCATCAATTTTGTACCTGGCTCTTTCCTACGCCCTCCCTCCCCTCCTCTCGTGTTTTTGTTTCCCCTAACGCTGTTGACGTCTATGCCCACTCCCTTTCCCCCCCATTTTATCATTACACCATGAGCCTCAGGTATCAGATGTGTGTGTGTGTGTGTGTGTGTGTGTGTGCGTGTGTGTGTGTGTGCATGTGTGTGCCCGCACCAGTGGGTATTGTGTTACCTGGGATCAAGTGACGGCGGAGCCAAGAAAAGAGCTGGCTATTCTTCAGGGTCGCTGAGATACTGCCGGCTAATTGGATGAGGTGTAAGTCAAGCCAACAGGCTTCAGACTTTGATCTGACACATCTGAGAGAGAGAGAGGGAGAGAGAGAGAGAGAGAGGGCGACAGACAGCATATGTTCAATGTACCTCACTTGTTTGTTTGAAACACACGCCCATTGTACCTGCAGCTCCACCTGTTCACACTCAAACACACGCACGTGCACCATGCAAATGGCTGTACTGGATGTGTAACGTTCCAGTTCCACTTCATTTATGTTCGGCCATTCATTTTGTAGCCAGTTCTTTGGTTTCTTTAGTTTAGTTACTTGCTTTTCATTTGCTTCTTCTTGTTTACTTGCTGTTTCAGTGTATACAGGAAGTATAGAAGGTAATTGAACAAAGCCTTTTTATGCCAACTATAACATATATACATAAGTCAAAGTAGACCATTGTCAGTATTCTCACTTTTATCAATGAGTCAATCAATAAAATATAAACCATTTTCAGATTGATCCAGGGGTTACAGAAGTTGATCAATACATAATGGACCACCTGCGCTTCTAATAAGTTACAAAAAGCACACTTATGACAATGACAGCAGCAGTTTATCTTTGGTTCGATTATATTAGATTATATTAGAGTAGATTAGATTAGAGTAGATTAGATTAGATTAATCTTTAATGATCTCTGTGGGGAAATTGGGCCGTTGCAGCAGCAAATAGCAATAGGATGCTTCAAAGTAACAATATAATATAAATAACAACAGAGCAAGGGGGATTATATAATCATACGCAACTGACAATTCAAACACTTTGACATATGTATCCGTAGAGGCAGAATTTACAAGGAGGTGAACAGAATTTTGAGAAAATTGAGATTTGGGTCTGTATGGGGAATATACCATACAAATGTACACAAGTTAGTAAGGTACGTGGGCGTACATGCTACACACTATTCACTTCACTTATGTAGATAATATAAGTGAAGTGAACAGTGTACAGATTTGTAGATGGAGCAACCTATCTACAGAAAAAGTGACAATGTGCTAGACAGAATTGAACGCTTTTAATCAGAACACGTTACATATATACTGATACATATATACTGAGGATATATGAACTGTACAAGCAATGCAGCAAAGACTAGTCGAGAGCATATGTAGTCCAGGATAGTTCTGACAGATAGTGCAGGCGCCCTGCTTCAGCACCCTCCTAGTTGGCTGAGACTGGAGCCGTTTGGACAGGAAGCACTGCACAGTCTGATGGCAGTCGGCAGAAACGAGTGCCTAAAGCGCTCTGCGTTGGACCTTGGGGGGATGAGGCAGAGGATGAAGGTTCTCCGAAGCTGCATCAGCTCACTGTGGAGGGGGTGGGAGGTGTTGTCTAGGATGGAGTTCAGTGTAGTCCTCATCCTTCCCTCTGCTACTGCCTCCAGGCTGTCAAGGCTCAGTCCTACAACAGAGCCAGCCTTTTTCACCAGTTTGTTAATCCTGCCTGTCTCCGCTGCCTCGGTGCTGCCTTCCCAGCACACCACTGCAAAGAACAGTGTGCTGGCCATAACTGATTGATGGAGTAGTCTGTTAAAAATCTGTTGAAAGACATGAGCCTCATCTTCTACTCAAAAGCATATGGTGGTTTCACTTAAAAATGTGATACAATTTTCTGCCTAAATGACAGGAGCTACTATGATTTTATGATTTTACTATATGCAGGGGTGACTGGAGAACTGGTCCATCCAGGGCCCTGAACATCTGCTGATTACACTTCCCTTGTTGCTCTGGGAAGATGTGTGTTCATGTGTGTGTGTGTGTGTGTGTGTGTGTACGCGCGTGTGTGTGTGTGTGCGTCAGAGAGACACAGCGGGCACTGCTTTCTGCTCACTCAGCCAGAAGATCATTGTCTCAGAGTCAGTGGAGTGTTCCTGCGTGTGCATGTGTGTGTGTGTGTGTGTGTGTGTGTGTGTGTGTGTGTGTGTGTATGTGCTGTTGTGTCCAACCCAAAGAGGTCACCAGATTGAGAGAGAGAGAGAAAAGGAAGAGAAGTGAAAGGGTAGGGTAGGGTAAGAAGTAAGATACAGTGAGATGGGGGTAGACAGAGAACAGACAGAGGAGAAAGAGTGAACATCAACATTATGAATGACTGAATGCTGATGTTCGTTATTGCACACAATGTATTAAGAAAATTGTCTTTCTACCAAATCACTGTGCTAAAGAATGCATTTACAACCTAAACACTGTCAATGTACACAAAAAAACACAAGGGGAATATTTGTATGTTTTAGTAAATTATAAAAAGGCTTTTGATTTTAATTGGTGAAAGTGATAGCAGCATTAAACACTTCAAAGTAGTGGACGGGCTAACATTTATGGAATGAAATACATGTCAATACATGTCAATATTAAGTACGGAGTAAAATGTGAAAGAACAGATATAAAGAACAGATTTCTTCACACAAGGAAAAGGAGTCTTTCAGGGAAACAGCTCGTCATCAATTCTCGATTCCCCTGGCCTTTCATTAAACTAAGAAAACCTGCTCTATGCTGATGACTTGGTGCTGCTGTCACCCATTGGACAAGGCTGTGGCAGCACCTGGGCCTGCTGGAGCAATACTGTCATAACAGTAAAGACTAAAACAAAGATCTTTCAAAAGAAGCTCATGTCTCAGGAAACCAAATTCACAAGTAACACAAGTAACACCACACCAGATCACACCCTGTTTAATAGTTACCTATCGCTCAAAACCTCTGCCTCGAGTAACATTGGGGTGGCAGTTAATACATTTAAAGAAAAAGCCTGTAGAGCCTTTTATACAATTAGAGTAAAAAATCATGAAATAGACCAAGCAATCAGATTTCGGTCTTAAACCGATTGCCTTATGTGGACGTGAAGTATGGTGTCCACCCAGGACGACTATATTTGGGACATCCTGTAGAGCCTCCGCATTCAGAATTCTTTAGAAACATAGTAAACATCCAACACGAAACACCCACTAATGCACAGAGGGCAGAATTAGGCCATTCATCATTAAAAGCAATATTTCCACCAAAAAGAGTCCCCTATGTCAGCTTGTCATGAAATTTACTATCAAAACATTACCTACTTCTAACCAGCTTCAGACCAGCACTGCTTTAAAATCACAAATTATAGTCAACTAATTTGTTAAAGATGCGGTGTATCATTTTAACGTCAATAAATCATTAACACATTAAAACTTTATAATGATTATTGTAAAAAATAAAAAATAAAAAATAAACCATAGCCAGCCTCTACGCTGCATTTTACATTATGTGCCACTAGGTCGGAAATCTGATGGATTGCTTTACTGCAGAAAAGAAGATTGCTTTACCTCACAAAACAGGAACTGTTTTTATTTTGCAAGTGATAGACAACTTTATTCCATTCCAGTTACACCATCTACTGCATAGTTTCAACTTCAAGTTAGCTTACAGTGTCTGAACACTGTGCTGTACACTACACAGCTCTTATCCTTCTGCTTCTCTTCAAAACAAAAGCACATGGAGCGACGCTGTGGAGGAGGAGGGGCGGCACGGAATTCCATCCTCTGTGAGACAGGAAGCAATGGGTTTCTTTGAAAGTATGGTCTTAATTTTGAGAAACACAAAATGCTACACGTAACAAGACGACTTTCTGGAACGTTGGAAAGATCAGACCAACACACAAAACAGACTGGATCACTATCTGGCCTGGAATGAATACACATTAGCAAGCAGAGGCTGATCCTGAGTCACTATAGTCTAGCCATAGAAAAGGTTGAAGCAACAAGAAAAAGATGAAAAAGAAGAAATCCTATGTGGTCACTGCACAACAGGAGGTAGAGACAGAGATGCACTTTCTCTAAAAATGTGACAAATATCAAAGACTAAAGATCTGCTAATCCAGTACTTTTCCAAACTGAATGTTAGTGAAAAACAACTGATCCTAAAAGGAAAGGGATCTGCAGAATACAGTAGCTGCACAATACATAATGGAAACAATATAATTCAAACATTTTGAAAGTGTTTCTAGACTGGTCTGCACCTGTTTCCTTTTGTACAGAAACACTCTAGCCCCAAGAGGGAGGACGACTGAGAAAGAGAGAAAATAGAGGATAGGGAAAAGAGAGAGACAGAGAAAGAGAGCAAGAGAGGGTGGAGTTAAAGCAACAGCTGGTGCATCCTGGGATGTTGGCTTTTCATATACCCTTCATTTACCTGTCTCCAGTCCTACTCTTCCCTCTATCTCTCATCCTGTCTCTACCTTACTCTCTCTCTTTCTCTCTCTCTTGTCTGTGATTTGCATTAAGGAAACCCGAGTAAGACCTAAAATGAGACTCCTACTGCACTAGCTATGAATGGGCCATCAGCATCATCAGCTGTGGAGGCCATCGGGGGTTGTTCACAGTACAATCAATTCCAGTGATAAACGGAGAGGCTCTAGAAACAAAATCCACTGATAGACTGTGATAAACTGTACCATAAACCTTTGAAAGATTATTTTCATGACATTTTCTTTTTTAATGACGAGTAATGGAAAATTTGGAGAGAGAGAAGGGATGACAAGCAACATCCGAAACACACAACGTCAAGATTACATGTGCCTTAGTCCTCTGAGCTGCAATGTGTAGGACTTTACCCGTTATCGTATGACTAAAAAAGCAGCTCACGTGGGCGATAGCGTGCGGTACTTACAGGCATCAACATTTCAAAATATTTAGAGAAATTCCAACATGGCTTACCTATGAAAACTAGAAAACGTCATGAAAACTAGATTTCTTCATCAAGATGCGTTCTGTACAGAGAGGGATATGTATTGGCTCCGCACCATAACGTTACATCACCCTTTTGAATGTCACCATAGGACATGCCATATTGAATGTAATTATGATATGAACACATTGTAATCCATAATATTGTCTGCTCTATTCACCATGTTCAATTGTCTGCGGTTTAGTAGTGTTTTCAAATGGTAAAATCACAGAGAGGCCATTGTATGTCGTAAAGTAGACTGACATGTCCCAGATTGTTAAAATAATCCTTTTAAAATGTGTGAAATAATTTAGTACCCATAATCCCTAAAATCCCTGAAGTATTATGGGGTAAGAAATGAATGGGAAATGACTATTTACACAAGAAAAGAGTGAATTTAATAGATCATTAGGGGTATTTCACTTCAAGGGTGATTTGACATGCAATTTGCAGTAAAAATGCTTAAATGGTCATTAAAAAAAAAGTGGAAGAATCGGCTTCTCATCTGTCTCGCACGGTTTTTAACTAACTCGTCTTGCCTCTCTGCATTGTTAGAAGTGCTACTGGCTGGCCCCTTCTCTATTCACAGCGGGCTTTAATCTCGAGCGGGCAGCACAATCATTCGAGTGGCTGTATAACTGTGGGGACTTTTTGATTTGGAGTGCTGTTTATTAGCTTGAAGCATCTGGGTGAGGATCTTGTGATTAATTGGGGTGAGCCACCCCCGATATAACAAGGTCAGCCCTCGCCAAGCCTTCACCACTCTCTCCATTTACATCAATTAGAACTAAGAGGGGTAGAACTGTGCCTTGGGCTGACACACACACACACACACACACAAACACTCACACAGGTCTGCGAGAGAGAGAGAGAGAGAGAGAGAGATTTTTGGTGTCAGAAAGAGAACGACGAAGAAAGCATGTGTAGGTGTGTGTGTGTGTGTGTAAGAGAGAGAATTCACATGTGCTATTACAGCCAGTCCTGGTTTAAATATAGCTCAGAGAGGGGTCTGTAATGAATTTAATGCAAATGAGGATTTTTGCTATGTTTCCGTGTCACTTTAGCCCCCTTCCTTAGATAACCCCTCAGCCAATTAGAAAATCCAACATGTCCCTGCAATAAGAAAAAGAGATGGAGGGGGAAGTGCCTAATAGTAACAGTATAGATGACTATGCCGCATGTGTGAAAGAAGCCAAAGAGCAGTACGTTTGATGTTGAGTTTGATTTCATGTTTAATGAACATTTTCCTTTCTGCTCTTTCTCACTTTCTTACTTTTTGTCTGTCTGTCTGTCTGTCTGTCTTTTGTGTTTTGTTTTGACAGCGAAACCACTGCTTTCCTCACCTCAACCTTTTTTTTTTTCCGCTCCATTTTTAGCATGCATTCTAACTTTTCTTCTTGTGTTTGCTTGGACTAATCCATCTCATTTAAGCCACGCTCTTTACAATATGTTGCAAATCATGAATGTCAAACCGTCCTCTTGCTTTGTTTCTACGTCCCTGATAAACTTTATCTTCATTAGTCAATTATATTAGTGATTACGCTCCCCTTCCGTGCTATTGTAATATGGCAGCCCACCCACTCACTCAAATTGTTAATGTTATTAGAGAGGCCCACACACAGGAACACACACACACACACACACACTGTCTGAAAGCATTCCAAGTAGTACATGTACATGTACAGTGGAGGGCGTTTTCTATTACTTCAGACAGAGGGCGGCCTTGTGTCAGCTACACCTCTCTTTCTCTCTTTCTCTCTCTCTCTCTCTCTCTCTCTCCCTTTCCACATTTCAGAGCAAATGCATGCTGCTAAATTAGTGACGCCCGCCACAAGGAAGAAAAGGGGAGATCGGGAACAAGTCTTGAAAGGCTGCTTCTGTCTCCAGCAGGAGGAGAGAAGACCATTAACAAGAGGTTATGACCAAAACATGAAATGTGTTCTCATTGTATTTAACTGATCAGAGCACTGTTGCTGTTTCAAAGCGGAATCGCCAGACAGACATACAATTTATTGAATCCAAGGCGTTACTGTTTGTTCAGTAGAATAAATAAGGATTCTTGCATCTGAAAGTTTTAGCTTGTGGTTTTGGGTTTGAAGTCATTTTCAGGACATGATAAATTAGTGGGGGTTTTTTTGTCCAGAAATTTTCATTTGTGTTTTACTTTTACACTGTCAGAAGGCACAACACTGATCTAGCAACCTGTCATTGGGAGACATGAAGAACTGTGTCACATTATGCCTATTCAATTATCTGTTCTAGCAGGAAAGAAAAAGTAGACTGCAGTGGCCACCGTATTAATGCAGGACAGGAGCAGGACTTTTACCATGGTTACAATATAAAGCACTGATTGGTCATAACGTGTGGACAAGAAAAGGAAGAAAAACAATAGAAGAGGAAAAGAGGTGGAGAAAAAAAAAGAAGAGGGCTGACCACAACGTTTCCTCCAGGATCAGATAAGCAGACAATACGTGGATGAACACATGTTTTCGACTGCAGATTATGACGGAGCACTGTTATTTCCTGTACGAATACACTTTCAATTTCCTGCCCGGCACTTTAGTTTTATTACATCGATAAGGCGATAGCATCGACTGTAGCCATGGGGACGAACCAACAGTGCTTACAATAGAAGGGAGCGATAAGAAAAATGATGTGAAAGATGGAATAAAAGAAAGAGGATGGGATAGTGCTCAGAACAATCAGGCCCTGACAAAAGTCCTGTTGGAGCTAGCAGGGTGATCGTAATTACTATTATTTAGCTATTAGTTACAAAGGCCGTGTTGTAAGGAACACCATTCTTCCAATTATGATCTTTGAGTCCTTTTCAAGACATTTTGATTAGGTTTCTTTGTGGAGATATTCAGTACAATCGTGTGTGCTCAATGAGCAATAGCTTTGTATTGTAAGAGTAGACATTGAAAACATTGAAAACCTGCAATATCACATCTATTTGGTCAATGGATGGAGGAAGTGAATGGAATTTGATGTTCACTTTAATGTTTTGATTTTCCTTAATAACAAAATATGTACCTGGCAAATATTATACTGAAGATTCATGGAGCTTTTAGATCTATGTATGTCCAAGGCAGTGCAAAGACAGAAGTAAAGTGGTGTGTGTGTTTGCTTATGTGTGTGTGTGTGTGTGTGTGTGTTGTTCTGTGTGCATGTGTGTCTACGTGTGCACACTTGTTTTTGTATGCGCGTGCATGTGTGTGAATGCCTATCTGTGTGCGTGAGTGTACTCTCCCCTCTACTTGTGTCCCCCCAGGCTACCGTGAATGACCCCTTGTTTCCACAAAGGTCCACAAACCGATTTCCTAGAGGCACTGCAAATTTCCAGCCAGGTCCTGATCCCCACTTAGACCAATTGGAGTCAATTTGTTATTGCAAATATAAATTTGGTAACTTGTAATATCCAGTGAGCCAGGCAGAGGAGGCCATTGGCAAAGGCCAATGCTATTTTCACTTCTGACCCCTCACTGAGGCAAGTCTTTGTTAGCTTAGGCATTCAGCTGCCAATCAAAGCAGAGTTTTTCATTAAATTCACTTGAGAAACTCCCCGGGTCCCAACTGGGCAGCCATCACAAAAATTCATGGGACGGGGGGCTTCTTCTTAAAATAACTAAGGAAGAAATGCTGGTCTGGTTCTCACTGCTGCCTTCAAATACCTATGTGAGAATATACATATACGTACATGTTTCACTACAACAATTTTATAAAGCCGTGGGAATTTTACAAGGCCATTTGATGGTGGCTGGCACTTTTCACCCTGAGCTAGTGCTAAACTGTATTAACTATACAGAATTTGAAGGGATGGATTATGGGAAACATATGAAGAAGACCACCAAATAACCAAATAGTTTGATTTTATACCTTAAATACCTTAAAACTTTTGGATACAACGTTATTATATAAACTGTTTTGTTAACCCTAACTCTAATATCTGTTTCAAAACACTTTTCAATCAATCAATCAATTTTTTGGTATCAACCCGTCCTTTCCTGGGTGTGTGAGTTAATGAAATATTTAGGTGGAAATTCATCATTTCTGTGTTAGTTAATGTCTTGGTTGGAAGGGCTCCGAGGTTTGAGGTGACAGGGAATTCTGTAATTAGAGGAAATGGAGTGTGTGTGTGTGTGTGTGTGTGTGTGTGTGTGTGTGTGTGCGCGCGCGTGCGTGAGTCCGTACATGTTGGGGAGAGGGGCCAAGGAGGCGGGAGCGGGCACTAGAAGTGTGAATACTTGCTTGACTCTTTGGCCTGAGGCAGCACACACACACACACACACACACACACACACACACACACACACACACACACACACACACACACACTCTTTCGGCCCAGTTTGATTCCCCCTGAAGCAGTTGACATTTCCCCCAGAAGGATAATTGAGGAATAACATTTGCGTTACAATTTAACATGACCCCTGCCTTTGGAAGCCCTTTCATATTACCTAACTGAAGATGGCTGCTGACACCCACTTAGGCAGGGGGGTGATGGGTGTGTGTGTATGTGTGTGTGTGTGTGTGTGTGTGTGTGTGTGTGTGTGTGTGTGTGTGTGTGCATCCATATGTCTGTTTTTGTGTCTGTGTTTGCACATACAGTAGGTTTATTTCCTCTTGTGTGCCTGTTTGCATGCTTATGAAACTATGGGTATGGGGTATGTATATATGTTTGTGTGTGTGTGTGTGTGTGTGTGTATGTGTGTGTGTCTATAGTCAGACAGCATATGGGAGGTGGATGGAAGGCTTCAGGCTCAGTGATGGGGTATTGTTGATGTTGGAGGAAAGAAAAGGGAAAAGAGCTTATTATTACAATGGCAGAGTCAATGTCAAGAGGAGCTGCACTGACCTTTTCAAGTCTTTGCCCAGCAACTATTAAGAAAAAGGTATCAAGGCGGGGGATGGTGTGTGTGTGTGCATGTGTGTGTGTATGTGTGTGCGCACATTTTTGAATCACCAGTGCGAACGTGCAGTTTGTCTATACGTGTGCGTGTGTGCATGTGTGCGTGTGCGTCCATGTGTCTGTGGTCTTGCACACAATTGTATGTGTGTGCAAGACTCAGAGGCAGTGACATGGAGCAGCCGCTAAAAGCTAAGGTTAATGGATTGACTGTTACCTGTTCTCGAGGCTTAACATTGGCCCGTACACAAGGGGAATCATCAGCGGCTGCCTCAACAGCCTGAGTGTTTTGGCCGAAAGGCTAAATTAAGGGACCTACGGCTTGTTTGTTTTAGGAATTTTGGAGGGTTTATCTCAGTCAAAGATACAAGGTCAAGACACCATCTTTAATCACTGTACCTCGCAGTGATGGCTTTATCCTGGGGTGGCTGGGTGGTGCTTTCACATTACGCCGTGTATACAATGGACATAATCCAGGAAAACCGCTGTCACCTGCGATTATTGCTTTCCACCAATAATTTGCAATGGCATATGTGTGCCATGAAATAGACATAAAATCTACATCTTACAGTCTTATTCATCTGACAGTTGAAATAATATAATATATTTGCTACCTACACGTATGGAGAATAGTCTATTGTCAGTAATTGTTCATTGCAGTGTTTTCCCTAATATTTACTATATAATATTGATATCATGCTGCTGTTGATTAAAAAATCAGTTAGCATGTGACTGAGTTGACAATTAATGTGCTGAATTTGATCAGATATTGTTTTAATTTAAGGCACCCCTTGCTTGCATTGGCTGAACTGAATGAATCGTTCAATTTGTGGTGTTAAAGATACGCTACATTGAATTTGCCTTTAGGGGTGGCATGGTGGCTAGTTGGTAAGAGAGACCATCCTGAAATCAAAAGGTCACAGATCTGATCCCCACACCAGGAATTATCAGCCTCCTTCCACTCCTTCCAAGGTGTCATTGAGCAAGACATTAAACTCTTACCTGTGACACTCCTTGTAAATTGTTAAATCATGCCTCCTACGTACCTTGGCAATAACGCAGAGTAAGACAGTTTGGAGCTGCTCTAAGTAACTTGCAAATCCTCAAACATGTTCTGTGGTACAAACATGAGTATGTGAAATAATTTCAATCCGGCGGCCCATTCCTAATGAATCATTTGTAATGAACGAATCAAACACATCTGCCTGAATGATGCTTGCATTATACCAAACTTGGACCAGTATGAATCATGAGCTATTTTGTTGTTTTGTTGTCAAAGTAATCTCTTTTATTGAGATTTTGTACTTTGGAAAAATGAGAATCCAATTTATAGTGATTGTATCTTACATTATTAGAATTTGAGGTTTGTACAACCTACTTGAAATGTCCAAGAAAGGTAACAAGCTTCAACTGATCCTTGCCATTGGACTGTCTTGTGTGTGTTTCTATGGTTGTGGCGTTGTTTATGAGGTTCTTCCATTATCATGATGGAGCAGGGGCCAGGGTAGGGGGTGGGGGTAGCCTACAGTACTGTTGGCTATGGAATTCTCATTTTAATGTAGGTGAAATAAATCAAATGGCAACTCGGCCACTGGTTCTATCGGGCTGCCCGATACGCCCCATCTCCAGGGTAGGCAAGACAAGTAAAACAAGTAGAACACAGACACACACACACACACACATATATATATCACACACCCAGCAGCAATGTCACTAAGACAAATTCCTGTACATTTACAATATCTGGCAAATAAAGTGATTCTGATTCTGCGATTGTTGTCTGACCATTCCATGTGCGTTTTGACAGCTGATGAAAATAAAATTTAACATTTTCAAATAAACTCCAATGGAGTAGTAATGAATAATGCATTATAAAGTAGTACTTCTACAATGACTACGTCTTTATACTACATTTCTATTCCCATTCCTCTTCATCAGAGCAACCCGGTCACAGCCGTTTCACACCAGCTAGCTCCCTACCAAGCACCTTCCACTGATAAATGAGAGGATTAGTGACTGGTACACTTTATTAAAAAGTAATAACAATTTTCATGCGGTAAGGAGTGCCATGAATCACAGGATATTGGCTGTCTGTATCTGATGAATGCATCGTTTACCAGCCCAGGAGTTATTTAGTAGCGGCTATTAATTTAAATCACATTTATCCCCCCCCCCCCCCCCAGCTCGGAAATGGGGGACACACAAGCTCGGCAGTGGAAGGAGAGCTGAGAGCAAAGAATTAGAATTGACAGAATGGACACTTACTGGTTTATCAAGGCAATCTCCTTCGCTATGCCTTGATATTTAATAATGCTATAATAGAAATAAGCATTGGGCAGTGCAGGACACTCGGAAAGTTGGAACTGTCACTCGGATGTCAAAGGAATGATGAAATTATGACTTTCCTGAGGTGAAATAGGATTTATTCTCCAAGTTTCATGAATCTAACCCATACTCATTTCATGATATCATGATCAGATGTTCTGTGAGACATCCTGCATCCAGAGTCGGTCTTGATGCAGGCAAACCGCAATGTGTTTGAGATTGACAGACAATGAAGACCCGGCTCCTCATGCTTGCCTCGACTTGGAGTAGTCCTGCTTCTCTTACACATGTTGCACTACTAATTGATGAGACCTTTGCTTCTGCTGCCTAGCCTATTTGTTATTATATGCAAGTTTGATAAGCTAAATTACCAGGCACGGCATGCTATGTCAGGTAGTTAGTTCTTTATCTTTGACATCCCTTTCCCATAAATCCATGTGATGGAACGTTGGTGGTCCTTCATTTCCTGCTTCCTGTAAAAGATGGAAAGGTTATGCACACATAGAACACAGGGCTTGTGTAAACACATAACACCATTAGCCAGATGGATCAATTATTCAATAACAATGTTTCAACACTGTTTTTTAAGATTCATTTTCCCATGACCATGCATATGACGTTCTGAAACAGGCACGCCTCGGAGCAGACAAACAAAGTTCCACTTCTAACGTGTTTGCGGGACTGTTGTCATATTATTTCTCCACTCACAAGATTAATGGTTGGAAAATGGAAAAGATTGCACTATTAATACAGAATAGATGCAGGGAGAGGGCAGACTCTTTAATGATTCCTATCTCCATAAGCAGATAGTGTTCATCTTTACTTTAGTATAGTGAACCCTACCCTGTTTATTATTATCACATTGGCCTCAGATTTGTCCCGTTTAGTTCACTTATTTTTAAGGGGTACTGGGGTTCTTTCAACCTAATCAATTCAACACAAATGATGATAGCTGACTTGGGTGTAAAACGTAATTACTAATATTCTTACACCCTTTGTACTCACTGCATATTCACTGAACAATAAATGAGTTTCCTATATTGGACAAGATTTATTCTGGAGAACATTTGAGCAAAGCTGATGTTTTGAACTCTGATAATCATTTTCAGGCGTACAGCCAGTGATGTGTGGGTGTAAAAATGTAATGAAGTCGGCGTTTAGTGAAAATGACTTCTAGGTGACCTTAAAAATGGAGGGGCCGCAACCCAAATTACTAGCTCGCTCATAAACAAGCCCGAGCTCATATTTACCATAAGTCTGGGCTTAAACTTAATTAAATAGGCAGATAGGAGCATTTAGGCTGGAAACCTGTGCACCTACAGCCTAAGTATATACTACGTCATGTTTGCTTAACCTTCCCGTGGACTCCAAAGCCGCGTCTGGTAATTGAAACACAACAGAATTAGGTTACAAATGTCTGACAGAGCCCTGTGTGTACAGTAGAAGCCCATACACCGCCGAGCTTAGCACATATTTTCATTTAATTAGTTTTTCATTTGGCTCTGAATGCCTTGTGTCAATACAGGCAAACAAGTTGGTGTAGTGGATTTTTTTGTGTGCATGTGCTATGCCCAAATACTGTGTGCTCATTTTGATTTTCCGCTCAACTCATTCGGGAAAATATTGACTAGCAAGATGTTCATGAATGCTGCAGTGATTGACTGTTGCTGTGATTGCTGCCATAAATAATCAAAACTTCAGATATTTTTTCATTTATGCATTGTTTAAAATTGCAGAGACGTTTCTTAAATCTATTGCATCCATATCTGTTTGATCTAGACAGTCATACAATGTTTAGATTTTATTCTCCTCTCTTCCCACAGGGACACCTGAGTAAGTGTGTCAAAAGTGAAGCTCAAAGAAGTATGAAACCCTAAAAGCTAAGGTACGGCTGGCTGCAAAGTGCTATTGATCTTTTTTTTTTATTAAAGAAGAATGCATCTCCCCTGTCAACTCCTATTCCCTTGCATCTTCACCGCTCGACAAGCGCCAGCTCCGTTCTCCGACTAGAAGCTTCCCAAAGACACTTTCAGTTCTTGACATTTTCCAAGGAACTGCATTCTACAGGTTTTTAAGTGTGTCTCAAATCTAAGTAAGCTGACAGAGAAAGAAAAACTGACTGAATGTTGATTGACTATAATGTTTGAAGGATTGAGATCTGTGCATCCATATATTTGTGTGCAGTGCAGTGTGTACATGCTTGCTTGCAGTTATGTGTGACTGTGTCCCTGCATGCCTCCATGCATGTGTGTGCATGCTTTCATGTGTGCATATGCCAATGTGATTTACCCTGAAGAAGCACGCCATTATATCTATTTGCTTTTGAGTGTGGTATGTCATATGTATCAGGGTCCTGCAGAAACATATATCTGTACTATGTCTGCGTTTTTTGTGATTTATTGAAAAAGTATTGTAAAATGTCAAAAATGGGCATGAAAAAGTAACCTTTTTTTTTGGCGACTTCGGCAAAGTTGGAGATACTGTAGGAGGGTTTTGCAGTACACTGGCGATAGGTATCTCCACTCACACTGCTCTCACTCAGTCCTGATGATTAATGTAAAAGAGTTTGACAGAAGGCCAGGCCTCATGTCCCTCCTGGGCGACGGGTGATAATCTGCCTGCTCCAGGCAGCTCTGGAGCAGGCACGGTAGCTATGTGGAGGCACCTGTCCCAGGTGAAGAGCCCCAGGGGCTGGGGTGTAGAGCCTGGAGGCCGCCCAGGTGTTCCCAGGTATTACTGACTGTCTGTCCTGGCTGGGGAGAGAGCAGCACAAATATCAATGAATTAAATGTTCACTGTCACACCGTGCTCTCAGTCTGTCAGGTTTGTCTGACTGACTGTCTCCCTCTCTCTCTTTCTCTCCCGCCTTTCACATGCACACGACAGGCAGTCTTTGTCTGATGATGTTCTCATATTTGGCACTGCTCTGAAGCATTAGTGCCATTGTTTTCTGCCTGATCCTTCTATCTTTACACCCTTTGTGCATGTCATATATGAAGCATCTCTTGGTAGAAATTTTAGATGCATATATAACAAACAACCAATCTGTATTGCGGCAGTAAATCACTCGTATTAAATAATTTGAAGTGTCAACCGAGCTTTAAATTGCCACAGATTGTCATTCAACACAGTGCTACTGTATCTGCACTGTGAAGGAATGGAGGCTGGCAGAGAGGCAGCATAATTTCTAGGGCACAAAGCCGACACTAGATGGCTGCAGATAATGGAGAAAAGCAGCTAATGATACACACATACTGTAGTCAGGCTGACACTGAGAGGGGGAGCAGAGTGAGCAAGGCAAAGGGAGATTGAAGTGAAGGGAGAGAGGCAGACAGAAAGAAAGGGAGAGCAAGAGAACAAGACAGAGAATGAGAGCTGGAAGAATTTCTCTCTCTGTCTGAATAATCCTTTACAGTTAATCATACAGCTATACAACTATGTCAGCTTCAGCAGGTTGAAATGAAAACTTATAGGAGATCATGTACATTAACAGGCTAGGAAGAGATACAGTCATTCTTACCCTACACCCTACCCTACTAAGCACTGAGTGATTTGTTCAAATTCATTTAAAGGGTGTGATTGGAGAGGAGGGGAGGTAAATTGTTTTGTGATGATGTATTGCGATTTACTTTTTTGGTGTTCGACCTGCCTTGTTTTCTTCACTTTAGTTAGTGATTTATTTTATTCCCAGAATGCCTTTTGACATTGCATTTCAGCTATGCATGTAGGTGTACGTATGTAGGTGGAAAGAACAAAAACTATAGCTGAGCATAAAAAAAGTCACACCCCTCACGCAAAACACAAAAAACTTGTGGTCGCATTGCATGATGGTCTAGTGAGGCGACTGTCGGTGGAGAAATTGGTGTCTCTTATTTTTCTACCATGGATTTCTCTCCTATCATACTCCATTGTAGCAGTGCTGGAACATTCGGCTACATTTGGCCAGTTATACACAGAAAGAAAAGACACCACCTAACAACAAAACAGACCCAGCAAGGTGCATTGAATAGCTGTTTTTTAACACTGTGCATTATTCCTTTAATGTCCCTCACACACACATATTTACCCTAAAATCTGTTGCTAACAAGAGGGATTGTTTTTTTGTTTTTTTTGCTCACAATCTGTGGGGTTGAAGGGGTATGCCATCCCTGCATCCCCACAGATTTTCCCCTGGAGATTAGACCCAAAAGTAATAGTATTTGCAATTTTTTAAATCAAATCAAGCACTATACCGGCTCAATATTAAATATACCATCCTTTACTGTGATACAATTATTCAGTTCCTTTCATCGATATATGATGTCAAAACATTATGGCACAGAAAAAAGCAACAGAGGTGGAAAACAATGCATATCTGTGAGCAGCAATAATTCATGAGAACGTAGCAATGTTTCTGGGGGAAAATGGGTGGTATACATCTTTTTTTTGTCTACGGCGAGATTAAGCTATTTCACAATCAATAGAGCAGTCAGAATACATTTTTATTGGGTGCATTACACCGCAAATGAATTGTAGAGCTTGGTAAAAGCCAATTGGATAGGTGATGGAATATCTGTGAGCGTCTGCTTGACAATTGGTTATATTTCCAGAACATGTAGATTAATGGTGTTCACATCTTGGGCATTCATTACACACACACGAAAACACACACACACACACATACACACACACATGCTCTCACTTCATTTTATACCATTCAACACCCAAAGAAGGCTGTAGCGGGAGGGAAAACAAGAGTCATTGATTATCTCTAAAAGGCGAGAGGGGGATCATAATCTCGGAGCAAAGAAGAGGGGGGAAGTCCTGAAAGTAGTTTAAATATGTTCTCAGCGGCTCTGAAATATTTATCACTTTGGAAATGCAATTGGTGCATTTGCTTGTAGTTTATAACATTTTCCTTTGCCGCTGCTGAGGGAATAAATGGGAATGGGGGAGTATATGGGATAAGTCTTTATCAGGATTGGCTCAGACAGGCTTGTTAAGAGCTGCTATAGTATGTACAGTAGTGGAGACTCTTGTCTGGGCTGCAGATCACAGCATTAACATCAGGGGAGAGATTGAGCTTATAAACTGTAGGATATAAGTAATGTAATATATTTCCATGGCTTTGGGACTTCTTCTTTATTTATGCTATGTGATTTCTGGCTAGCTATCTCCATTATTGAGATAAAGAGGCTGGTTAAAGTATCGGTCCAGGAGAACCATGCACTGCTTCTCTATTCATCACACATCTGTAGGGAATGAGAAAAAATATAGCCAGGCCATCAGCCAGCACAAGTCATTTGAGATTATTATTTAGATTGATTGCATATGGTTTCTGTTGTGTTAATGGTATTATAATTGAAAAGCAAATTGAAATAAAACAAAGGTTCAAACATCAGCAAGCTTTATGTAGGAGATACGATGCACAAACCAACGCACCGATCATGAAGTCACTTCTGTGGAACTCTTGAAATTGAACCGAGCCACACGTTTTAATGATGTACACTCCCTTTTTTTAACATTCATGTACGCATTGGTCCCTCTGAGTTTCGACCCTAACACTATCAATATGTGCACCTGGCATCTTCAATCATAACAACACAAGCAAGATGTTTGGAAACCTGTAATTGAAATTACCCAGCCAGATGAGTGGCGCTATCTGACTGACAGAATGAGGGAGGAAACTCATTTTAAGGGCTGTGGTCACACTTGGAAGCAAATAATATGCTTCCTTTTGTAAATAAGAAACAGATGCCTGTGATGCCAGCTGAGCAGCAAATTTGATAGTAGTAGGTGTGCCTGAAAAAAAATCATCTTCCTCATTTCACAAGGCCTCTATGCACGAGCCTTGGGGGGCCCAAGCTTAGATACTGGGGTTTAGCCACCCATGTGATCATAAACCTAGCAGGATGCATATACACAAACACACACACACAGGCACCCATACACACTTGTGCACACACACACATTCATGAGCAGACAAATAAAACACACGCTCACACAACACACACACACACACTAACACACAACCAATCTCGCCTACCACAGCCACCCTTGCTATTTATCTGACATCAAAAACACAAACGAAGCATAAACTAATTGAATTTCACTGCTGGTAAACATGCAAGTCAGGCTCAGCTTGAGTACTGAGCAACTCCGTGTGAAACACACTGACTTCCGCCCTAGACACACACACACACACACACACACACACACACACACACACACACACACACTTGATAGCTAGTGATGACTGTTTTGAGAGAGGACTCTCGCAGTTTTGAGAACAAGGGAACTTATCTTTTTGAGAGATACTGGCAACCCCTGGAGTGATTCTGCTCCTTGTATTTGACCAATCCCTCCATTCCATTCCTCTTCTCTTACTATATCTCTGTTCCCTCCCATTACCATTTCGAAGCAGTAATTGGATTTGATATAGAGCATGCCACAGTGCTATACCATCTTACAGAGGGATCTTGATTGCTGAGATCTTAAGTACCTCATTTCCAAACGCAGCTATACATTCCATCTCAATCTGAGAGATTTGAGGTAATCATAGTGCAGACACACCGCATTAGCAGGAATTTAGGTTGACATTACCGTCATCATTTTCCGGCACACAGCCCATAATGTTAAGCAGCAGCAGGGTGGTGTAGTGAGCAGGGAGAGCATCCTTCCAGTGGAATGCCTGGATTCAAACCCCTGTGACAGCAAGCATTTGCCCCCGCTGAGGTGTCCTTGAGCAAGACACCGAATCTCTGCCAGGTCTCGAAGCTGACGCCATTCTCTGACTCCTCACTGAGGATCGCGCAAGCAAAAAGAGAAGTATGGAATGTAGTTTTAAGGCAACTTTTAGCTAAGATGGTATATAACAGAGTGATTGGAAAGAGAGGAAAGAATGGATGTCATGAGCCAGATTTGAACGCATGTGCCTTAGCCTGCTGGACACCCTGCACTCCGGAAATCTTGAAAGTTGAATCCACTCCATTCTTCAACATCTTACTTTAACAATTGCTTTGTGCACATGCAAAATGTATTTCTTTCTTTCTTTCCCCGATCTATTATCAAATCCATCAGACAATGGAAGATGAACAAACAAATTCAGGTTTTCTGTGAGGGCAGGCTAACAATCTACACACAACAGCCCTCCATGAGTTAAACTAGATTCTCCCTGTATGGGAATTTGATTCTTATTTCAGAACTTCAGAAGCATGTTCATTACATCGGCAAACAACATCCTGCAATGAGTGATCTGACATCGACGGGCTTTGTTGTTACAAAAATGCAAATACTCACAACGCAGAATGGGTGCAAATACAGAGACAACATGAGTTCCTCCTTTCAATTCAAATTAAGGAGAAAACAAAGAAAAGTGGTTCCACCGGGACGTGTTATCCTCTTCTCTGAGATTATCTGGGTAAAGAAATTGTTGGAGTAGCTGCTTTTAGACTGAAATAAACAGTCATATGAAGAAAGAGATTGTGTTTGGATGATACACTGATGCATCATTAAGCTTCAAAAACAATTTTTGGTTAATTGCCATTCTTTCACTTTCTATAATTTGTTTTAGCAGTATTAAGGATTTCTCTCAAACTGTCTATTTCATGGAAAATAACAATGCTATAAACTTAAACTGTAGAAGCCACAAAATGCAAAGAAGGTGAAGACTACTGTGACTTGAGAAATGCTTGCATTTTGCTGACACTATACTGTGTGGATGACTTTTGCAGTCAGCCTTACATAAGTCAGGAGGATGGCAAGGAGGCCATTACTTATGAACCCGCCATCAATATTTCACCAATTAGACATGAAATATTAAAAGATTAATGTTGATGATCCAGCTGTTGGTCTTTGGACTCTTTAGTGATGACAGGATCTGTCTTTCCCTCTCTGATTTTCTCTGCACCCTGTGACGGCACAATCACTTGAGGCATTTAAACAAATTCCCTTTTGTCATAAATGATTGAACATGGTCGGTGGAGAAATTGGTATTACTTCCTCCCCTACGATGGATTTCTCCCTGTGTGATTGTTGAACTCTTGGTGCAAAAATAAGTAATAAGACTTTGCTCTCTAACTCTGAGTGACTGACACCAAAACCTGACGTTGATGGGTTTTTTTGCTGTCACATTCCTTTGTAGCTGAGCTGGAAATATCTCAACATGAGGCCACGTCCTCTTTGGCCAGTCATCCATGGGAATGAGAAAGATACACCAAGCCACAAAAAGGGCCCAGAAATGTAAGGTACATTGCCAAAATCCTTTTTAACAGTGTTGAGATGTTTTAGGGTGTAATTTTTCCTTAAATTTAGCATAATATACTGCTCTGCTCTGTCATTTTTTACTTTGTAGAAGTAAAATTAATTAATTAAGTAATATTTTCAAGGTAAAACTATGTTTAAAACTTACTTTCATCACTAAGTTAGAGACCATTTTGTATTTGTTTGGTATTCAGGCAGACATGATGCATTGGGGAACAATGTATTTATCTCCTGGTGTTAGAAGCAGGGCTCCTCTAGGGCTGGCCTGGGGCTTTAGTACCAAAGAATAGGACAGGGAGACCCTCGCTACACTGCTGGTAGCATCCTCAGAGGGCAAAAGCAGCCATCACCACACAGTTTGATTTGTTTGGAGTTATTCATTGGATGTAGCAGAACTTCCTTCACAAATATGATGTCTTCCTTAAACTGTGTCCACTAATGCTTTTTACAAAGTTGTAGCTAAGGTATTAATGCTATTCTGCATAGTTTAAATTAAATCATGTGTAAAAAATATATATTTTTCTTATTTCACCCTTAAACTTATATGGTTATATAAATAATACATAATACATAATAAATAATAGAGATCTAAGCCAACAGCATTGGTTTAAATACATATGACATTTTCTTCCAATCACATTAACATTTTGTTAATGGCCCAAATGGCACACACACACCTTTTCTACTGCACACTTGGCTGCCTAGAGTGATAGGGAAGCCCACTGTCTTAATTCATCATCATGGGACTCCTATCATGCCCTCAGGCATAATAACATACTTTGCACATGACCTATGTTAATTAATGATATATCCTTTAATATTAACATGCTATGGTCAAGGTAAACGTGGATCACAGTTAATTTAATTAAGTGCATGGCTTCACGTTGTTCTTGTTATGTTTCAGTGGTTTCATCTAATTCCAGGTTACTCATCGGCCATTATTTCATACCACCTCCGTGGTCAGTCATCATTATTAAAAAACTGGGCTAATTGACATAAATACTTATAATAGGAGGGATTTCCTGCAATCCTTTGTCCAATGAAACCTCAAGTCCAGAGAGTGAGATCCCCTTAAAACATTATCGTTGTCATGTGAAAAGACTTAGTGACCTTGGATATTTGGAGGGCAGAATTGTGGATTCAAATTAACTTGAAAAAGAAACAAACTTGGAGTAGAAAAGCAAATGGATGGAAGGAAGCCACTTCTGCTCCTGCAATGCCTTTAAAAAGAACAAGCATGTGACTCCTTTGTCCCTGAGGCATGCCACAAGCATTTCCCACAGACAACATCTTGGTACCGACCTAGACCCAGCCTTCAGCCTAATTTTACACTTTTCTTCTTTGACACTACCTGGCTTTGTTTTTTGTTAAATGTTTTGTACAAAACTATTTCTAGATAATCATTTTTGACAAAAATGACCTGCTTTCACTTTTTTTTAAACATATTTTTAAGAATAGCTCATGCCCAGGAACATAGCTGCCATCACTGGAGGCCAACCAGGATGACTAAACCCTTCCTGATAGGGCCCATAGGCTGACAATACTGCTGCCTTGTATTGGAAAGTAATTGTTCAGAAAGGTAAACATTTTAGGTCCAGCACTCAGTAAACATAAAGTCACACAACCATGAAGTACATTAACATGAACTTGTCATACATAGAGGGCTATACATTTTTTTGTCTTTGTGGCTCTGACCCATTTACCCATAAGAATACTCCAGGGTCTTTGTATTAAATACGAAAATCTGTTTTGAGGTCAGCCTTTAGGTTCCCAAGCAGCCGTCGATGCTACATCAAGTATTCATCAAATAAGAGGGCTTACTCAACGTCAGTTTCTGATTTATTAACAGCCGATATATAATGCTCTGAGAAGTTTGGATATGAAAAGTCGGAATTGATGAAACTCTTCAGTCAGAGCTCTCTATCTCTTGCTCTCTCTCACCTCTTTCCATTGTGGTGGTTGAGACTGTGAGGCCAGCTAATTCCTATTAGTCATGAGAGGCAACATGAATGATCCTTTAAGCCAGGTGAGGAGAGAGAAGGACAACGCTGATATTCCGACACAGGTTTTAGTTTCCAGACCATCTCATGTTTTCTCTACGTCATGTTAACACTGCCACTTGATACTTCGCGCAAAGTAGACATATTCATTACAAACAACTAGTACTGCTTCTAACACCCCTAGCTAAGATCCAGGCCGAGATAATAGACCAGGGAGAGGCAGAGGACGTCTTGTTGTTGTCTAAGCACTGTCATTATAACATTTAAAGGACAAAATAGGATTGCATGACTTGGCTGGGCACGGTTACAGTGTCGGCCATCTTACATAGAATACCTGTTGGGGACACATTATAACGACCACAGGGATCGAGTTACACTTCAACAAAGATTCACTTGTTCATCTGTGTGCTATTTTTTAAAACATAATGTATTGGTTAATCTATGGGATTTAAGACTGTTTCCACCAAAAGTTGAACTTTTTTACCCATTTCTCTTGTAGCATCTTCAGAAAGCATTGCTGCATTAGTGTTGGCATTAGACTTAGTTCATCAAGAAAAATTACATACTCCTTTATTGTTTTTATAGTGGTAATTCAATTTTTTTCCATCTGCTTTGCTCTTTTTTAACGCACTAAGAGAATCAAGACCCAAACGACTTTAAACAATTACTCATGCTCATTGAAAGCGGTGATATAGCAGCATATTTTCCCTCTCCTACGCTTTCACAGTGAAAACTGCATTTGTGCATATCTATGCATGGTTGGTCAGCCATATAGATGCTCATCTGTGTCTTTCATCAACTTGACAGGTTTTTTCTCCCTCAGAAAGATAACATTTATTATAAGCGTAAGCAATACATATTGGCCCGGAGTGAGTTTGTGGCACATTCCCCGCACCTCATAATCACGGCTGTCTGCAGTTAAGTATCCCCCATGATCTATTGACTCCATTTTTATTCACTGCATTTCTACCCTGGTAGGTAGAGGGGCTCAGTTAGGCACAGAATGCAGAGAAGCCATAATTCTTAAAATACCAGGGATTTAAATAATAAAACTTATCTTTGTTTCCAAATACTTCAGAATTAAACAGATTTACTTGTTAAAAATGACAATATATTTGTCACTGATGGTAAGTATGGCAAAACACTGGACAAACAATATGAGATCTGTATTCTCAGAACATCAGAGACACACAGAACCGGACAACCAAATAGAGCTAGTTATTAATAATGACATATATTTGGTAATGGCAGTCATTGATAACAAGTACAAGATCAGGTGAAATGAAATATGTGACAATGGTCTAATGTAAATTGACTCTTTAGCAGGGCTCTCATTGTGCTAGGGCTGAGTTAACCTTCATTATAATAATACGTTGTTATTCTTTTGTTTATGGGATATTCAAATCAGCTCTTAAAAGAGTTGAACCTCGAGTAAAGCAATGCATGAAAAAAATATAACAATAGGCAGTCACCAGGAAATTAATGTTTTATTAATTATATTTAAGATAATGTAGGATAAGGCTAATTTTACTCCTTTTCATAAAATAAATACAAGAGAACCGTATCTCAAGGGAGGAACTGCATTCTTTAATTTATCATGAAATTAGCTTTTCTTCGCTAACTGCCGTCGTGCCGTGGGACTCACATTGTGTTGTGTTCCGTCCTCATATTTTAATCACTCTATGGGAAAAGCACTCTCTTGCCCCCAGCATTATGCTAATATTTATTTTGGTTTGTATTACCCCAGTGTTTACAGCAAATATGCCGGGGTCAAATGAGAGTCAGTATTACTAATGTGATCAAGTTTCATATAATTTCCTTCCTCTTTTCTATTTATTTATAATAAACTGCAACCTTAAATAAAGGCAGGGATTATGGTGTATGCTCTGACATTTAAACAAACTCCAAGTTGAGATCATTTCTGTAAGGCATCTGCACAACAGCAAGCAGCAGGATATCAAAACAAAAAGAAAATTGACAGCTATGATGATAACACACTTCAATCAATGCTGTTTTTTCCACATCAATTCAATTGAATTAAATTCAAATAAGCTTTATTGGAAGATAATCAATATTGTCAAAGCATTTCAGTACATCACAAGGTAACTAGTCCATTAGATAGAAAAGTAAAAACACAGTGAATACGACACTTGACACAATCGAAGAAGTGAAAGCAGGGCGACAGAGTTTAAATCAGAAATAAATCAACCATAAATTAATTAACTCATATAACAATCTCACATTGTCAAGTCAAGTTTATTTATATGGCCTTTTATCACAAACAAGCCTCAAAGGACTTAACATTGTCAGTCTATCTCTCAATACAATGGAGCCTAACTGTCAAGTGGGTCTGTAGCGACATTTGTTTGGATATAAAAAGGAGCGTTGCCAGTTTTGCCACGCCAGTACGCCATATGGCTTGTGCTGGTACGTCTCTCAAGTGCCCCTTGTCGTATCCCAGCCTAGTGGCTTTCGATTACCTAGCTGTGGCAATTCCTTTCCCAAGCTGCCACTACTTCTGGCAGATTAGAATAAAGATGACTCTTTCACAGTGTGAACCGCTCTCTCATGGCCTGTGCGCGCACAAATCCAGGCTCGTACACACATGGTGAGCATGAGCACACGTAGGAAACACATACTCAGATACACACGCACATCCACGTACACAAACACAATCCACACACACACACACATGCATGCAAATACACAAATACACCCAAACGCACACCCCGCTGTGCTAACAGCAGGCTGGAGTTGAGCTGGGCCGTGTGGTGACTGACTGGATGAAATGTGAGGATTAATGGATATTTATATTTCATTACGTTTTTATACTGGCCAGAGAATAATGTATCACTCTCTGGGAGATACTGAAACATATGTCAACCCCTATCCACTTACGGGTGTGATTCAATTTGACTTTAAATGCATTGATCAAATTTTATTAAAGTCCAATACATCTTTCAAAAAGGCCCACAAACACAATATAGCTGTCCCACGTTTATCAGATAAAGGGGGCAGATATGGGGTTGTAATCCAGTTTAGGGCAGGCGCTTTGTTGAGAGTTTGAGTGGCAAACGGAAAGTGATCACAGGAAGGTGATGCTAAGTGAAGGAATGATTCTCACCAAATTGCAGGAATGGGCAATTTTAATCACGACGGGGGCAAAAAAGAACTATATAGTTTTATGAAAGGGCTGGAAGGTGTCAACATATTAAAAGCTGCGATTAAACTTACATACATCAACTCATATATGCTGTAATATTTGTATATCACATACAATAATAGCAACCTTGTAGGCACAATATGTATAAAATATGAATGTAGTGTCAGTCAGAGTTTTCTTCTTCTTTTTATTATTATTATTAGTAGTAGTACTCGTAGTAGTGTTATCAGTAGTATTATTATGTGACCTTTTTTCTGGCAGACAATGAAGAAGCATGAGGATATGATACCAGGACTAATTCCACAAACAGGTTTTTCTAGAGCATTTGTAGATTTTCTCAACTTGGGCCCATCATTTGATACAGACAGAAGAAAAGTTGTACACTTTCTGGAGTAATCCCATTTTTTAAATTTGTATACATGGCAAAAGGAATATTATCCAAGTCCCCAGTTTGATTTCTGTTTTATTTACATTTTTACCTTATAGGAGGGGCAAATTTCAGAATCAAATGTTCCACCAAAAATGGTAAAAATGTAGTGGAAAACTACACCCTGTATGTGTCAATATGAAAAATGACAATTTTTTCAATTCCAGAGATGTGATATTTTGCTCAGGTGTAAACCTAGCCGTCACTAACAACAACAGATTCTTCACTCCTCCACCCACCTATCATCAGCAATACGCTCCAATCAGTTAGCTAACCTCAAACATAAATAGCAGGCTACATTAGCTTGCCATCAACTTCCTGACTGAGGTAACCTGCCACCCTCCTCAGCCAACTGAGTCACCTCAATGAAAGAGCGTCACAACAGCCGGGACAATATGTTTCAAAGACAATGACAATGGCCGTTCTACAGCCATAGCCTGTCTTTGTGTCTGTGTGTGTGTGTGTGTGTGTGTGTGTGTGTGTGTGTGTGTGCGTCACACTACACTTGGCTCCTGGTGTTGCCAGTAATCAATACAGGCCTGAAATCACCTACTGTTACCCGCCTCCCATACTGCCTGTTTTGTCCCTGACTTAATAATGAATTAGATCCCCCTTCTATTGCACTGGTGACTCTCTTTGTAGCCTGTCATGACACACACACACACACACACACACACACATACACACACATACACACAGATGCAAGCGGCTGCATGTACATTTGCACACACTACACACATGCACCCCAATGCATGGCTATATATGTATATATATACAAACATACAAACTCATAAGCTTGCATACATCTTGTGTACAGACACAATTGCATTCAAATGTTTGTATGTTCATACAAACACAAACGTGACACACAACCTGCACCAATGATGGGCTACCTATGAACCAAATGGTGAGAGAGCGGTGCCACACACACACACACACACACACACACACACACACACACTGCTCAGCCAGCCAACATCAAGGGTAACATTTCTATTGCATTTGCTAATCACTGATCAATAATTCAGGGCCCCCTCTCATCTTGAAGGGTCCCTGGCTTCCTGAAACATATGGCAGCTGTGTGTGTGTGTGTCCGGGTTTGTGTGTGTGTGTGTGTGTGTGTGTGCCCCCGTCTGACATCTCTCTAGCTGCTGTTCAGGTTACTAGTCCCTTATCGCAGAGGCCTGTCTGCCATGAACGGACAGCCAAACAGGGGAAGGAAACAACTTTGTTAAAGTTGTTTTTCAGGGCTTGACTTTTGTTCCCCCCTCCCTCCACCATGTTACATCTAACGATGGACGGAGCGTCTAATGCCAGTTATAACAGCCAGCCCAGTAATTTGCTGTGTAAGTCGACACGATGGTTATCTGTGTACAGGGCACTTTTCATTTCCTCCAAGTCAGGCTTTACCTCGATTCATGCGGCCGTTATCTCTCTTGCCGGGTCTTTTGGTAATTTGTCCAGCATGCGTTGACTCACTAAAGCCGCCCCCCACCCACCCCCCCCCACTCCACACACACACACACACACACACACCCTGCCACCCCCACCTCCTCATTTTTTTAATCTCCAGCAAATTCTGATTAAGTGGCTTGTATCATTCATATTAATGACTTGTGTATCTTTAAAGCCTGCTAAATGTTTAAATAGCGCCGGGGGAGTGACAACTTTCACCTCTGAAAAGTTTTTCTTTTTTTTTTATAGTCTGTTGTCAGTTTGTGCTGCATTAATATTAAGTCCTTGGGACAGTTTGAAGTTGTTGATTCCTTCCATCATTCATCCTTTGTTTGTTTTTTCCTTTAATCCTATCTGTCCCATCCATGTTTACAACAAAGAGAATCTTCTTGGCTCACTCGTGATTTACTTCATCCACAGACAGTCACTTATTTTCCCTTTTTGGTTTCTTTCCTTCCCTCCTTCCTTTCTTTCTTCCTTCCTCCCTGCCAAAAACACAAACAAAATTGCAATTGTTTTGGTTGATCCCTTCCTAAAAATTACAAGTTGCAGGCATTTGTAATACACTTGTGTGCAATAACTGGGGCAGTGTTTTAATCTTCTTAATCCAGTGAGCGGCTGATTGTAGTACTTTTGGTTTAGTGGCAAACAAGCCACAGCCTTGCTTCCTCACAGCACAACAACAGAGCAGAAAAGTTAACACTATCAACACAGCAAACACACAAGGCACAGGTTTTCAAAGGACGTTCTGTTTTTTGTTTTTTTCTGCGTTACTAGAGTTGCGTCATGGGGTTTTGGCCAAGAGTCTGTTTTTTCTGTTGTGCTGTGTCGTGCGTGCACGTGTGTCCGCGTGTGTCTGTGTGTGTGTCTGTGCGTCTACATGTGTGTGCGAGTGGAGGCATCTCTCGCCCATTGAAGGATGACTGTTCTCAGGCCTGCCCGGATCACGCTGTGCGAATGATGAATCGAGAGAGATGGTCTTGGTGGTTCACGGGAGGTCCGGCTCTGACCCCGCAGCTCTCCCACTGTACTACAACACCAGCCGTTGTCCTGGAACAAACAACTATAAACAATGCGTTGCAAACTTTTGTTGAGGAGTTGGACGAGAGGAGGATAACGACAGAGAAACAGATTATCCTGGAGTTTCGTTTCCAAATTTCAAATATTGGAAATATTGCCAAGGGATGACAGATATTCAACCTATTAAGATATAATTGAGGAAGCATGTGTTTTCACCAGCAGATGAGCTGGATTTTCTGTTTACACGTTGAAGTGAAGTGAAAGTACAACACCAGCAGTAAGGGAGACATTAACATTCACAGCCAGAGTTTTGATAAATATGTAATACCCAACACTTTCTTTGTTACAAGTGACTGGTCACAAATAATTAGTGTTGATAACGTTATCAGGGTATAATCACCAATCTCCTAATGTGGGCTTTGGATCACTGCTTAAATCACCCCACGGGTGAGGAGGAGAGGGAGAAAAGAAAAGAGAGGGGAAAGTGAGAGAGAAAGAGAGAGAGAGGGAACAGTGTTATGAAACTGTATCTCATCTCTTATTTATTTATTTCCCTCCCCCCAGCCCCCCCTCCATCTCTTCTTGGGCTAATTCTAATGAAGAGGCCTCAAATGACTTCATTTAGAGTGAAGTTAATTGGGTTTGGTCCTACACGGGTGCACTTCCTGCCTGGATACTTTCCCATGTTACTGTACTGGTTTATACAGAGAGGAAAGGGGGGCAGAATGTAAGAAAAGGGAGAGAGAGAGAGAGAGAAAGAGAAGAAGATAGAGAGAGAAGAAGATAAAGATAGGAGAGAGAGAGATGAGAAAACGAGAGTGAACAAGAGAGAATCAGAGGAAGTGACAAACAGAGAGAAAAAGAGACGAGAGAGGGGCTGGGGGCCCCATATCAGGCGCGTCACCCCCGTTAGCCCGGGACTGTAATTAGATCTGGCAGCCACCCCATAATGATAAATGCCGGGATGATGAATGGAAATGCAAATGTGTGTGAAGTAGCCCCAGCCATCAAAGGGGGAATATCATTAACACTTTCCTCCTGTCAAATCCATCATTGTCAAGGGTGGCTCCCTGTGTCCCCCATGTCCCACCAGCTATACAGGGGCTTAGGAGTTAAGGAGGAGGAGAAAGTGGGGAAGAATGTGTGTGTGTGTGTGTGTGTGTGTGTGTGTGTGTGTGCGAGAGGGTACTTGCATTTTTGCTTACATGCTTGCACATGGTTAGCTAGTATATGTGTGTGTGTGTGTGTGTGTGTGTGTGTGTGTGTGTGTGCGGCGTGCGTGTGTACACGCATGTAACTTCACCCACAATACAGTGGAGACCCCAACTGAGTGTCACATTGTGTCACACGGTTGTTATTTCTTAGACCATGCCCTATCCTAACTCCAGGGACGAGACTAAAACTCTGACACCACTCTTGGTCAAAGTATTGAAACAATCGTGTAATGCTCAAAAAAAGTAGGTGCAAATCTAAATAAAGTAGATATGGTTGTAAAAATATCAAAACCCTTCAATGAAAAGTTTCCATTCGGATCCTTGCATGCGATGGATTGGGAGAAATGCAGATGACACTCTCCCTAGAACAACCAGTTGATAATGGGCTACAACCATTAGCAGGTACGTCTGATAGGGGAGATGCAAACAGCCATGTAGGGAACAACAGCTGTTTTTTTTTTTCCCTGTGCCTCTCTTACTCTTTCTCCCTTCCTCTGTCTCTCCCCGAGACACCTGCTACTACATCACTTGAGCATCTTGTTCTATGTCCTTGCCAAGTTCCTGCGCGGTGCCAAAGAAGAGCTAACACTTCTGCATTCAGGGCAGCAAAGCCTGTTTTACTGGTTTTGTGTGTGTGTGTGTGTGTACAGGTGTGCTTGTGTCATGAAGCACATGCTTGCATTTGCCTCATGGTGTATGGCAGTGTTTGTGTGTGTGTGTGTGTGTGCACATCACCAAGCCCTTGTTAGCTTATGCTAACCTAACCGTGTGCTTACATGTGCACCTGCCTTGCCCCGGGTGTGTGTGTTTATCTGCCCTTCTGCCTCACCGTCTTTATATTTGTCCGTCCGTACATGTGTCCATCAGTCTGTGAGCGAGTGTTGCAAATGACGCCTGTCTGCCTGTCTTTTTTTTCACCCAAATGCAATAACTGGATTGACCTCTGAGACACAGACGCGATCCAATTACCCGCTCAAGGACGAGTGTGTAAGTTATACATGAGTAAATCTCACACCATTAGTCACAGATACAAAAAATGAGCCGGGGACACGAGCCATGTAGACAGTGGTCCATATCCTCATCATATTCTGGTTAATGGAGTAAACAATGTTTTTGTGGTGTCAATGAGCACGGTGGGTCTGTATAGTGTACATGGTGATAAGGCGCTGTTAACTATTATGTGTGCAGCTGAGCTAAATGCCAAGCAAGACAAAATGTTAGTATTAAAGTTAATCCTTCCCTCAAAGCCAAAATGTAATAAACACGACTGTTTGAACTTCATGAGCTGATCATGACATTATGGGTAAAACAGCTCAAAGAATTAGGGTATGAGCTTCATGTGTGATGCGCAATTCCCAGCAATTCTCTGTGCCATCCCATACGATGAAGCCGTGATTTTCAGGTATTGGAAAAAAAAATATATCGATGATATCCTTTCAGTTTTTGTAATTTCACAAAGTCTGTTTGCAGTTTCAGTCAGGAAACATTTTCTACACGTGGGCGGTAGAGTCAGCTTTGACTTTCAATCAAAGTTGGACATACAAGATTTTTCTGTGGTATAGATGACAGGCTGTAATATCAAGCAAGTAGGCAGTCATTTTCTTGTTTCCACTGCTGTTTTGTCTGCATTCATTCACCTCTAAACACTTAGACAAATGTTTAATTGCGACAAGGAGGTGGGGTGTGAGGAGGGAGGGGGGGTGGGGGGGGGTGTAAATCAGCGAAGCGAGCGACGGTGTCTTTTACAGGGGTTGTATGAGCCAGGGCAGCTTTGTCTGACACTCTGCACTGAATTATTGAGTGGAGGGGGGAAAGAGGCAGAGAGGAGGACGGTGTGACATTAGTCCTTGTTGTTGTGGCTGCTGCTCAACCTAGCCTGTAGCGCCAAGATGGCATGTGTATGTGTATGAAGAATACAGTCAACAAAGGGAAACAGAGAGGAACTGTCTGGCAGGTAAACTGGACGCCTACTGTACTTGGTCACACAAAATGATCAAGTGTTTGGATTATCCTAACAAGTACTCACACACACTCACATGGTGCAATGAATGTTGCAATGTGGCTCCTTCAGTGTCAGTATCAGAATTTGCCCCATGAAGATCATTAATCCACTTGCAACTATTTAAATGATCGATATATTTAGCATTTCTCAATAAGTGAGGTGGCCTTATTCTTATTTAAGCTGAAATATTCCTGTTCATTCAGCTCTGCAACATGCCTGACTCCCCACCCCACTTTGGCGAGCATGATACAACTTTATAAGTGCTTTCCTATTGTCATTTTGACACAATTCCATAAGAGGGGCGTACTTCGTACTACGATTATATTACATTTCTGTGCGGTATTGTCAAAAATGTGTTGATTATCCCAACCAGTGGGTTGCACTGTTGGTCAGCCAAACCAGAGGGAGGAAATTACAGTAACAAAGTGTTCCTACTTTAAAAGATGTTGTGAAACCATGGCTTTATTTCAGACACCCTCCTATCCTCTTCCTCCTTTGACCCAGACACTGATCTCATCTGCAGTAATAAGGGGGGGCCTCTTGTTCGTAATCAAATCTCTCATTAACTATTCAGTGGATCAAAAGTTCAGTGGACCATTGTTGCTGCATCAAGCAGGGATGGCAGCTGAAACAAGTGATCACCCGGCACTTGGATTAAACACACACACTCATGCAGACACCAACACGTGTGCGTAAGCAAGCAAAAGCGTGTACACTCGCACAGAGTCACAGACACACATACTGTATGCACACACTCACATATACAGATAGACACATAGACTTGGCTGCAGCCAAATTAGGGTACAAGGGAGGTTGGCTGTTGTTGGCCGGTTGGCTGCTTGTAAATAATTTGGTTTTCGGGCGACTCTGCTTACCGCCGTCTGTCGCCGACTAGGAGGTCATCTGGGCAACTAGCATGAGAGCAGATCAACGTCAATCACACTGAAACCCAAACAGGGATTTGGATTTTTGTATCTTCGCAGAATTAGACACTATTGGATTAGACACAACTACCCTGAACTACATTAAATAAACTAAACAACAGTATGATCGTACTGCTTGCAATTGTATTATTAAAAACTCTAAATCAAGCTATTTCAAATGGAAAGCGCTGAGGGAGCTGTAGAGCAGCTTGTACAAGTAGCCACACTTTACTAGACTGTACTTAATCATTACAATACATTTTTTGATTGGTATAAGTTAAATTAGTGACCAAGCAAGAAATCAGATCAACACTTTAAACCCAACCAGGACTTGGTTAAACCCATGACCTTCAATTGGTCAAATTTTCCCGGAAGGATTTAGGTTTGTCCAGGTGGGTTTGGCAAAGATCAATCAGGCCTTCTTGTGTTTCTCTTTCAGCAGTGGGGTCTTCTGCAGACTTCTTGGTTCAGTGTCCAGCGTATAGTACGAGCTGAAACCATTACCCCACACCTCTCCAGGTCAGCCTTGAGATCTTTAGATGTCATGGAAGATGTTTTTTTCAATGGCTCACATCAACCTTTGACGACATCTGAGATCAATTTTCCTCTCCACCACGTCCTGGGAGATTCTTAACAATTCCATGAGATGGCCTTATAGCCTTGTGAACACTTGTGATAATAGTTTTTCTGACATCCTCACACAGCTCTTTGCTCTTCACCATTTTCACAGATGGCCATGGAAGCAGAACAGACTGTTTTATCACTTTAAAATAGATAATTGCTTCATTTATACTATGTGAGCACCTGCAACCTGTCGCAGGTGAGTTGAATTACACTGCAAATGAGAATCTATTTCCTCCAACAACATTGATTTGAATTGTTCTAAAAGGGTGCCACTTTTCAATTTTGAAACCACCATTTTTTTCCTTTTTATTTGTATTATTATTGTTTAATTATTTGCTGTTGTAAATCGATACATCAAAGTGTGAAGACCATATTGTACATTAATTGTATTAAATGCAAGGGTGTCAATGATCTTGGCAATAACTATATATGTATATAAATTTAGATTGTGAGATGACATTGTTGTTTGTGTCATCAGTGACACTTATAGAGTGGATTTTCATATTTTAAAATTGATACAGATAAACTCAAGTGAAATCAGACGAGCAGCAGAAATGTTTCTATCCAGACCCTTTATTGTGGTCAACTTCACTGTAGCTGTTCAATAGGTATAAGTGCTAAGGCAAAGAGGAGGTCACCCTGGTGACTAGCACTCATTGTGAAACCCAATCAGGACAGGTCGGATGAACCTCAAGTGTTAGACAGAAGCACTGGGAGAGGATAGAAGCATTGAGAGACGTCTGTGCTCTGTGTAATTACAAAGAATGAGGCTAACAGTCTTCTGAACAAAGAGTAAGAAGTAGGTGTGACATCTTGTTTATTGCTGCTGTCAACAGCATTGGAAAAAAAAACCTTTGATAGCCGTGCATTTCTGAAGTTAGTCATAGAATTCCAATGGGTTTTCATTTACTTTTTGTTCTGTTTTGTTCTTAAGTCTTCACTTATAAATGGCAGTAAATGATAATTTCGTTCAAAGTGTATTTCTTTCTTCATGTTACCTCTGTGGTATTATCATCATGTGCATTTCAACTCTCATCTCTGAACCCCAATATTAAAGTGTCAAATTGCAGTAACTACAAACACACGGGGAAAACAAAGGCATTACACAGTAACTGCATAGTCACTGATTTCTGCCTTAAAATATTTTAACCATAGTTAATACAGCATGCGATAATAATACAGACATTCCATTGTTATGATGCCTCATCATTAAGAGTACAAGCAAGAAATATTAGAAATATTAGTAGCATGTAGCATTAGCATTAGCAACTACTTGATCTGTTTAATGTGACCCCTACACGCAATTTTAAAAAGAGAAAAAGAAAGGGAAGAAATGCAGCTATGACATTTTTTTGCACCTGCAGCATTATCCATATTTTCAGCATCCTTTTAGCTCTTAAAAGTTATTAATTTTCCCTTTGACACCCTTTTTTAATGGCTTCTGTTCATACATAAGATGCCGCTGGCTGCAGGACACATAAAGCCCTGTCAGGTCTTTGCGTCATCTCTGCTAAAGGTTAAGGGATTGTCTCTTGACTCTGTGCTGTAGCGTGTAACCCTAAAGAAACTCACTGTCAGGTATAATATGAACTGACAAGGTCTATAGTGTGGTCTCTTCATTCACCTGTCCAGTTGTGTGTGCGTGTGTGTGTGTGTGTGTGTGTGTGTGTGTTCCAAGTGCAAGGTGAAACAAACAATCCTGACACAGCAGAGGGAAGTTAACAGAAACACATACACACACACACTAAAATACAAACATGCACATACACACAGACATATCCCCGACACTCACTGTGTTGTTTGTGTTGCAGAGCAGGGCATCTGGAGGAGAGTTTCTGATGGACCTATCTTCTGCTTGAATCTTTAATGGCCAGACGTCCACTGAGGTTTGCAGCACTGTGTCCTAAGGATATAGCCTGAAGCTAAACACTCTCTTACTGCAGGTGGTCACTGCTGTACTACAATGCCTTTCCTTGTTCCTCGGCCCCTTTTGGCCCCAGAAGAACGCCCTGTAATGGAATGGACTCACACCTGAAGGGCCCAAGAGCAAATAGGAACCAACAGCAGAGAAAGTTAAGGAGACATGAAAGACCATTTGTCATTTTCGATATTTGCCCGTGTAACATACACAATAACCAGTGTTCTGTAGTTTTTAACATGACTTATTTAGAGATGTTGGCATGTGTCTGTGAGCTCAGACTAAGTTAACTCTCCATCACTGAGTCTGTGTTTTCAGATTTTACTAGGCTGCTTGTTTAACAATTACTGTTATCTTTAACACCAGAAGCATTGCACTGTATACTAGCACTGTATACTTTATACTGAACCTTTAAGTAAAACATTCTGAAATCGATTGGGCTGACGAGGAAGAAAGGGATCTGGTCACATAAGAGGCAAACTGGTCTCTGATCAATGATCCTTAACTGAATGTCTCAATATTTTTTATTATATCTGATGATATAAATTACATCACAGGTTTGTTTCTGGTTATGGTTATTTTTAATGGATTTAGGTAAGTAAATCTAAAAGAGAGCAAAAATGGCTTGTTCTGAGATACCTGATACATAGCAGCTCAACTCATTCACTTACATCACAAATGCTTAGTATACCTACTAGCATAATCTCAAGGACTTAAAAATGTTAATGAAATCTGCTGGTGATTACATGAATAAATAAATGCTTAATTATTAATACATAATTAAAACTAAAATTCATCAAATAAAAATACATTTAAAAATAAAATAAAAGAGAGAACTGGGTTAGTATTAGTTTCAAACTCGCCTCAAACTTTGCCTGTGAAGTTGATGTATATACCACCTTAAAGTATTAAACCCAAGTATATAAATTGTACATGCACAATTGCCAGTAACTCAAGACTAAGCTAATGAAATCACATGATCCATGATTTCCATGACAGACCTGCGTTTACCTACAAGTTAAAACCTAGCCAAGGCAGATGAGTGACAGATAATGTAATGATGAATGATGTAAAGATGAATGAATGTTATAATAGCTATAACATGTGCTATCAAATAATATCTGAGACACTCTTACCTGTTCTAATAGACAGTCACGTCCGCAACAAATTGGGAAATGGTGAAATTTCTCCCCCTCCATTCCGACAGTTATTATTTATTACAACTGACGGCACAACATATGACAGGCATGATAGTCAAGGGACCGACAACAATGGCAATGGCCGGTCTCAAGCACTAAACACACAACAATTTTGAAGATTTGGGAAATAAATATGCTAAATACTACAGAGATAGCGCCATCTTCTGCCACAGATATAAGTAAATGAAAGCGAACACACATCCAAAATGAATGGATGTCTATGAACAAGCTTAAAAACAGTCTTACAGGCACTTCTTCACCTTTAGTGTGATGGGAACTGCTTAGCAACACAACCCAACCCAAATACATACAAACACACACACACACACACACACACTCACATTTCTCCAGGGTTTGAGCTTTGATGTGACGCTGTCTTAAGCCTGCCAAGGAGACTGCATCAGGGTCTCAGCCAACACTTTTAACCTACAGCTATAGACGTCTTGTCAGGCCACACACACACACACACACACACACACACACGCGCGCACCCTTCTCAGCACGTTAGGGGCTCCCTTACAGCTTCTGCACAATGTCATCAACTGATGAAATATTATAGGCAATGAGAGAAAGAGAGAAAGGGAGAAAAACAGAGAAACAAAAATAGAAACTTTCATCTCTAGTTATCAAATATTTTATCTCTAGATTCACATTTCCATCCCTTCTGTCCTGTTATTGTCTGTTTTGAGGGTGATGAGAGGGTCTTGAAACCCAGGTGTCAAACATAATGTTCTCAGTTTGACACACACACACACACACACACACACACACACACACACACACACACACACACGCACACACATATCCTATATGTGGTCCTATATCCCCTTTGCTAGGTGCGTGGATCTGATATATAAAGCACAGTGTGTAGCCCTGAGGACAAGACCGGACAGTGAGAGCAACACAGCTCAGCATGTTTGCTGTAAATCCAATTATTACTCCCCAGCTTTGAATTCAGGAGCGGATCCACAGAGTCCTAAAGCAATTATGAGACCTGGTGAGGGGAAAGGGGGAGAGAGAGAGAGAGAGAGAGAGAGAGAGAGAGAGAGAGAGAATGGCCAACAGGTTAAGTCTATATTGTTTTTAGTTCACACCAGCATCTCAATGTCACTGGTATTGAGTCCTGGGGTATTAGGACCAAGCGTCCTGTCAGTCAAATATTCCATAAAGACATTACTAAAGGCACTTCAAAGCCCCAAACCATAATTGCAGTATGGCACCCTCTGTTGAAACCCTCTCACCCCATGGCATTGTACTTTGAATTGAAGTGACAATATTTTTTGGACTCTGGAAATATATTGTCTTTTTTTTAAACAAAGACTGAAGTGCACTATTTATGTTTGTAATGTTTTGAAATCTGAAGCCGTATTGTATTTGTAGTAACCACTCGTAAAAATGTAAAAATTAATGTTATTACTGAATATTAATATTCCTAGTTTGGAGAGTCCAATCAGTATTTGACATGAAATCAGCAAAAACATGATGCTTGTTGTAAATATTGTACTATAGATAGCATTCAAAAACAGTTTTTGTGACCTGTGTTCTTGATCTCTCCCCTGTCTAATTCCTACACCTCAGATTCTCTCCGGCCTTATGTCACATTGTACAACTGAGGAAACCATGCCCAGTCTGCTACAGACTTACATGCTAAAGAAGAGAACATTTCACCACAAAAACGAGTCACATTAAGGTAACTGAATGATGTTAGGGTAAACATCACTGCTCAGCCAGCCATTACCCAAAAAATATGTTAGACTGCTCCTCCTAATCTCCATGAACGTCTCCGGGAACGTCCCTGCCTCAGGAGAAAGGCTGTTTCTTGGCATTACACTCAACCTTCCGTTGAGAAAGTCAATAATCTGAATCACCCTGGAGAATAAACTAATTGTAGGGAACTACAGATGTGGGTGGTTAAAATTGTAATGTGTTTGTTTTGAGTGCATCTCCAGGTGACGGCAGTTGCCTGAAGCGCTGTCTGTTTGATGCCTGCCAAGAGGCTTTCATCAGAAAACACTGCAGTAGCATGCTACACAACAGAACCTTTAGAGGAGAGCTCCCGCTTCTATTATCTTTAATCATCTCACCTTTTGATGGTTCATTGACGTGGACCAATTGTTTTCCGAGAGTCTCAGAACAGAGTAAATGGTATTGTTATGTCATGATTGAAATCAGGCTCATTTAAAGATTTGGGAACCCAAAGCTATAACAATGAATTGCCCCGACCTATAGCTTAGGAAACACTGCAACTCAAAACTCAACTTACTTCATCATCTAGCTGAAAAGGAACATATTAAAACCGCCATAAACACACAAATTTCTGCGGTCTTGTCATAAGACTGAGACTCAAGACTCTGGGTGGGATTTTTAGGAACTGTTTTGGATAATTACCTACGCTAAGCACACAACAATGCCATTGTTGATGCAACGATGATTTACTGTTAAGCCAAAGACAAAGCCAATTCTTCCATATAGACATCTGCAATATTCCCTGATCCCTATTCAAACACAGAATTCCGCAGGGACATAAAAGACAACCCAAGGTCTTATACAATCAAAACTAACAACAATGGCGTCACATATTTGCGTGTGCTGCGTAATCCCTACAAGCAACCCTTTGATGGTGATGAGGCGATCATTGTTGTACAACCCCCGAGATGTTGTGAAAGAGCTCGTAATACCACCACTTAAAATATTTGACTTGGCACCTTTTCCTCTTTCTGTCGCTTCTCACTGGGATTTGCATATCAGTTGAGAGGTGGTTAGGAGGGAGGGGGGAAAAAAGAGAGGAGGAGTATTTTAGGGAGATTGGCAGCATAGGTACATCGGATGATCAATCACACTGACAGAACTGAAATAAACAGGATGGAATGAAGACGCGGTGGCCTGCTTGAGAGCCCAGGTGTTTCTCTCCCTGATGCTTATCGCCTCTGTTTAATCTGCCACTTGTTTTGTACTCGCTGTCTTTCTCTTCCCCTTCTCTCTTTTCCACTCTCTCTCTCTCTCTCTTTCGCTTTCTTTCTCTCTCCCTCACATTCTCTCGCTATGAGACAGAACACTTATGAACAAAGTTTTTTTATTTTAAATTTTTTTCCATGCAAGCAGCACGGTGCAAGGACACTGAAAGTCACAAATCGGAGCTGTACATTTGGTTTTATTTGGGTTTTTTTTCAGAAATATAGTTCAGCTGTCGAGGTAAATGTTGTGTCTCTTCAGCGGAGGTTTATTTTAAAATTTGATGAATCTCACAGTACTTTTTTTATTTACCACACCAATGTAGTCTACATTTCCTCTCACATCATATGAATAATATATCCAATATGCACACTATATATTTATACATACAGTAATATGCAAAAGTCTTAGGCGCATGTATAAAAAAATGAGTAAAGTGAAGATGCCTTCAAAAATAATGAAATGAAAAGTTTCAAAATATCCCAAAATGTACCATAAAGATCAATACTGTAAAACACTAATGCGGAAAACAAAGAAAAAAATATCTCAGACCAAATTTATATTAAAAAATCTAGAGTGCCTATGACTTTTGCACAGTAAAATAAATATATGTAATGTAAATATACCCATACATACATATATACATTAAATCTGTATACACATATAACACATGAAATGTACTATATATGAATGCATGTACAAAATCACATATAAATCACACATATATACACACACATACAAAGCATACATGTATCGTTCTACCAGTAGTAGTAGCTCATATGAATATGGCACGCATTGGTTTCAGTGAGGAATGCTAACATACAATTTATTATTATAATGTAAGAACAAATACAGTAAAAAAAAAAAACTTTCATTCATAAGGACATGTTCCTGGCAAAGGAAAGGAAATAAATAAATAGTGTAAGTTTGTCTAAAGACTAGTTCTGTTAAAACTGTTATATAGCAAGCAAATATTGAATGATGAATATTTTCATTTTTATAGTATCTTATATAAACTTCCCAAAATAGTCCATGTCTGCATTTGCATGCTCCAGTAAGTTGCAAACACAGGTCATTGCAAAGGCAAGACTACTCACTCCATGCATGCCGCTGACCACAGGGAGCATCAGTGGATGTGTGTGTTTGCATGTGTGTGTACAGGCTGATTGCTTGCAGCATCACAAAACTGTGCCTGCATATATATATATATATATAGGTATGTGTGTGTGTGTGTGTGTGTGTGTGTGTGTGCTACACTGCGCTGGGCTGGGCTGGCTGACCGCTGGGAGTCTCATAAAGCTCTCAGTTTGATGACCAACTGAGCAGTAAATTAATTAATCATCATTTTATGCCTCATCAAGCGCTTTGCCCGCACCTCGCCACGGGAGCCCGTCCCAATTAGCCAACAGAGGAGCCAATTGTTTTGTTTAGCTTAGGTGTAAGAGGGAGAGAGAGAGAGAGAGAGAGGGGGGGGGGGGGAGAAAGAGAGAGAAGTAGTGTGAGAGAGTGAAGAGAGTACACTGTAAACCTGGCAGAACAGCAAAATAGGAGTCAATGTGTGTGTGCGTACATGTCTGTGTGTGTGTGTGTGTTTGCGTGTCTGTGTGGATTCAAGTGCAAGTGTGTGTGCTGCCGTGTGTGTCTGTATGTCAGTCTTAGTGTTTTTTTTTTCCCTGTGTGTGTGTGAACAAGGGGGAGGGCAGAGGAGGATCTGACAAGCTAATAAATATGTCATCTGTCTGTGTCAGAGACTAGAAGGCCTGCAGACCTGTAAGTAACAGAGACCCACTGGCCAAGACAGGTAGAGAGAGAGGGAGAATGTGCTTTTACAGCAATATCCTCAGTGACCTGCCCCCTTACAGCTACAGTAGTTTATTTAGAGCCTGGTCAGACACAGCCATACCGAGGCAGAGGGTATTGGACAGTGTGTGTGTGTGTATGAATGTGTGTTATGACTGTTTGCCTAAAAAAGTTCTATGTTTAGGCATGTAGTTGTGAGGTAAAGATTAGGGTACGGGCTTGAGTGCAATGATTGCAAACCAGTGGAATATACAATGTGTGTGCAATATGCAGTACTTTGCAAAAATGTTAGGCATATAAAAATTAATTCTTAAAACGAAGATGCTTTCAAAAATAATGAAATGAAAAGTTTCTAAATAGCCCCAAAAATTACTATGAAGACCAATGATTTTTAACACTAGTGCAGAAAACAAAAATATATATATATATTTTAAAAAATCTAGGGTGTACTTGCACCGTACTGTATGTAAGTGGTTGTTGAGGGGTTAGTGATAACCTTGGATTTACCTTAAGTAAATTAATTTACTTTTACTTACTGAACACTTGAAACGTACATAACCTACAGTCACTGGATGACAGTATTAAACGCTTATTGCTCGTCATACATGTCACTGATTTCTACAATAAATATATTCTCTATTTCATCTATTTTTTTGTTGTTGATTGTTTGCTTTGCAATGCACTCTTATCATATCAGTATCATATTCTACAACTTTTCTCAGAAACAATTACTACTAACTCTGTTGGCAGGAATTCATTGTTGCCGGGACATTGCTGCTGCTTTGGACTATCACATACAGTTACATTTTAGACATCCAGCAGAAGCTCTTATCCAAAACCACTTATAATGGGTACAATAAGCGTAAAGTCATGTGTTACCAATAATGCAAACAAAAATAATGAGTGCAAGGTCCAAATAATGAGTACAACAGTAGTGCCAAGACAGAATGAGCAATAAAAAACACTACCATGTCACCTGCTCTGTTGATGCATCATCAAAGAGGCACGTAGCCCAGTGATGAAGTGCTAGGGACCATATTTATTTGATTTTCATTAGGGTGCTGGCAAGTATAGAGGAGAGAAAAAAAAGAAAAAGAATCAGGGCCATAGTCAAGACTGGGGACAACCAGGACAGCTGTCCCAGAGTCTAGGGGGACCCAAAGGGGCCCATGCAGGGTGATCAATTATATTTTCACAGTAAAAAAAGTAGGACCCATTATGTAAAGTCTTGTCCTGAACCATGGGAATACTTCTCAGCAACCCTGGAAGAAAAACATGAAAAATGACACCCTCATCATCTTATCAGCCGTCTGTGTAGGTTGGAGCGACTGGACCAAGGCCGGGCTGTGGAAAAGGCCGGTGTAAAAAAGCATCATTGTCACTACACATTTTGGTAATGGGTGACAGAGGCAGACAAGATGACATTGTGGCTGTGCAGCCGCGAGGAAGCCAGTAGCCATGCCAGGGGCAGGGACAGGGGGACGGATAAGCAGATGTTGTTAGTCACCCAGGGGTGGTGGGGGTAGATTGTGCTTGGGCTTTTGTGTATATGTGTGCTGGGAGGGGTGTTCTGGTACAAGGTGTGTGTGTGTGAACGCGCATTTAAGGGTGTGTGTCTGCAACTTTGTGTGTTTGTGCGCATGCGTTCATGTGTCTGCGTGCATCTGTGAGTGTGTCTATGCTGTATGTACTGTATGTGTGTGTATATGGCTCTGTGCACGTGCCTGTGTTTGTGCGTGTGTGTATTCCAGTGCCTGGGGGAAAGCATCTACAAAAGTCATGTGGCAAGGAGAGCCAAAACCACAAAGGTAACCTTGCCTCAAGTGATGCAGTGTATGTACAGCCACTGTAGTGGAGGAGAGTGTATGTGCTGTGTGTGTATGGGTGTGTGAGTTTTTATGGAGGAGACTGGTGTGTGTGTGTGTGTGTGTTTGTCTGTCTTCCTTTCTTTTGTGTCTCTGTGTATCTGCCAGTTTCTTCACTGATGCATAGGTATTCCTGAAGATGAGAGGTATGCATATTTCAGATGAAAGCTCAGTATCACCCCCTGCTTAGCAGTTGCGACAAAGTAAATGTAAATAACGTGTCTTCATTCTGAAGACATTATTGTAAATTATTGTAAATAATGTCAGTTTCAATAGTGCAGTGCTTATGTATTATTTTTTTAATTCAATGGGAAAAAGAGTAATAAAAGCCGCAGGCATGGTGAGGACCACTGCAGTACTAAGGGTGCATTGGAGCGGGACAGATGCATGATGGGAGGCTTCTAGTGTGGTTACCACTGCAGTACCAATGGAGGATGGAAACAAGACAGATGCATTGATGGGAGCCTTTTCCCACAGCTATCAGTGAAAGTGGATTAATCTGATGTTTTCTCTGACATGCAGGTATTATCTCACAGCTGCTGCTGTGTGTGTCTTTGTGAGCCTGCACACATACCAGTGTATGCATGTGTGTGTATGTTTGTGTGAGTGTAAGCGAGTGTGAAATTTCTTCAGGTATGTCTGACAATTGACTCAGGTATTGCCCTAAAGGAGCCGCCCATTTTAAAGGTCATATTGGTCCTCTCACCTATCAATCAATGATCTCACTCCCTACCACTTCCACAGCTTGGGGCCCCTGGGGGATGTAAAGGGAGAAATGTCGCCCCCAAGGTTCCCTAAAGACTGATTTACGCTTTTGCGTCTGCGTACATGCGCAGGTGTCGCTCTCAGACGTTTGCTGACATACTAGCATGTAACACGTACACTAGGGGGCAGTGTCACATTTACTAAAACTAACAGTACAGAAAACAAAGAAGAATCCAGATACGGAAACCTGTTTGACTCACATGAACGAATGAAGCTACGTGTTGTTGAGATTTGGGAGGTGTGCGCGTCTGCGAGAATTGGCGGGCTACGCTTACTCATAAAAGCCTTCTCTGCGTAGCTACACTTAGATGTTTACGTGCATCTACACTCGGCCTTAAAGCCCCAGGAAACTTGGCTTGAAATAGTAAAAATGAATATATGATATCAAAGTTTAGTGTCTAATTAAGCATCCACAAAAATCTGAGTGAAAATAAACGTTCAGAAATATTAGAAAACCTCGTTCAAATGAGTGGGGGGTTCAGAACAGTGGGGTTGAATTGGGCGTGGTATTTTCTGAGATTAATGACGCAGAGAATTCATTCATCCAATCATTAAAAAATGCGCATCAGTTGTCCCTCCCCCAACAGGTGCAACAGTTTGACAGTTTGACATGGGCGGAGCTATCAATCGTGTCAGGATGTCAATCAAATCCTGATCTGACACGCCTACACAGTCCTGAGCTAAATGAGCTGTTTTTGAACGAGGTTTTCTAATATTTCTGAACGTTTATTTTCATTTCATTTTCAAAAGTTCCATGACTTCAGGAACCGTGGAGCTCATTCAAAAATCACACTATAATTCCACAAATGCATGGTTGTTAATCTGAAAAAAAATATTTTTCAGCCTTCTTGTTTCCAGAAAAGTTCATGTTTAGGAGATGCCCTTCATCTGAAAGTAGTGATATGCAGACATCGGACATACTACATACACAGTTACACAAAATCATTGATGGGCTGTTTTTGGTATTACATAAAGGCTTTTCTTCTAAACATTTTAATGATGTACAGAAGTTGTTAAAGGCCCTGTCACACTATTGCGTATGAGAGAAATGTATTAGTTGCATTTAATACGCACAAAAAGCCCTTGAAAATACAGAATTGTCTGTATACTTACCGTATTGAACCTATGCGTAGTAGCGTGTAGCGTGTTGCCAGCGTATGTCCAGCGTATGTCCAGCGTATGTCCAGCGTAGTATGCGTATGGCTAGCGAATGAGTAGCGTATGAACTGTGCATGTCCAGCGTACCGCTATCACGTGACAAAGGGGGCCGGGAAAAAGGCAAGAAGTGGGAAATGGGATCCTATATATACACTTTATCAAAACGCTGGCAATACGCTGGGGATACGCTTGCCATACGCCAATCATACGCTAGTTGTACGTTAAATACGTTACTCAATCGTCAGGCATACGCCTGCTGTACGGTATCAATACGCTAGCTGTACGGTACACCTTCATGCCAGCGTATTGCCAGCGTATGACCGACGTACTCCACCTATGAGTAACGTACCTCTAGCGTAACTCGAGCGTATTCAGCATATGCCTAGCGTATGCTTTGCGTATAAACCATACGCTGAATACGCTGAACATTTTTAAGCATGCTTAAAAATGTTCAGCGTATTCAGCGTATGCCAGCGTATGCCAGCGTATGTGACCGTGCTTGAAACGTATAAAACCTATGCCTAACGTACCCCTAGCATATGTCAGCGTATACCAGCGTATGAGTGATTTTTTTCATACGCTGGCATACGCTAGTACGATACGCAATAGTGTGACAGGGCCCTAATAAAGAAAATTCACGCTATAACCAAATATTAAGGTCACCTTATGTCCAACATAGGAACAGTGGATCTAGCACTGAACCCAACTTCAAATTATTTTAGATGTCAATCACATGATAGGAGGTTTGCGGCGCCTTTGCCTTTCCATCTACCATCATCATCAAAACTTAAAAATTTCAGTCAGGTAAAAAGTGTGTGCTCTGACCCTCATCAAAAGACTGAACATTACTAAAGTGCTCCAAAAATCTTCAGATCTGCTGAACATCACATGGCGCTGAGAAACTGGTAAGACGAAATATGACACCTGACAGTTCACTAATTGGCCATTTCTGATTTCAAAGCGCTCTCCTCACGCTCACCTCTCTCATGTTCCTCTCGTGAAGAATTTGATTGACAGCTGGTTCAAGATGGAAGTGTGGGAACCACTACTCCCACATCCTTTTCATGTTTCATGTTATTGCCTTGAGAATTTCTCCAGCCAGAGATAAATTTACGGTTGAAAAAAAAAAAAAAAAGTATCTTCGCCATCTGAGCTTATCTTTCCATCAAATATCCTGGAGGAGGAGCGTTGGTGGTGGAGCGCGTGCAGGTGGGGAGGTTATCAAACCCTGGGTGTGAGGCAATGTTCAACACAGTCAAACTACCATGATGCCCTGTGTAGCGATTTGTCAAAATGAATTGTGGTCAAGAATCTTATTAATAACTTTATCGGGGGAAAGGAAGTCACTGCCTTCTCTCTCTCTCTCTCTCTGTCTCTCTCTCTCTCTATTGCTCACTTGCCATCACTGACATTATTGTTGACGATGTTATCCTGATAGTTGCAACAATGCACACTATGAAACATTTTGTGAACCCCTTCCTAATATTGAGCTGCAATGAAGAGGCTGTGATCTGTGACCTGTCACCTGGATTCACCTGCTCAGTCTGTCATGGAAAGAGCAGATGTCCCTGTGTGTTTTACTTTAGTTCATCAAATCATTTTTAAATTAATTCAATCAATAAATCACTCTCTCTCTTTCCCTTGTTCTTTCTTCTCTCTCCAGGCATCTGCAGCGTTTTTTAAACATTTCTCATTGAAATATTTCGAATTGCCTTGGAGGCGCAGAGCACCAGCGGCAAGGCTTTGATAAATCGCAGCCCAGGTGCTGCTCCAATTTGTCTTAGTCATTAATTTTGCTGGGTTGTAACATATCTGTCATTGAGCGGGAGCGGGAGGTTTTGACGTATCCATGTGTGTGTGCGTGCGTTCATGTGGCGTTCACTTGCTTAAAGCCCCAGTTAATTGAAAGGGCCTGAGGTGGCTGGAAGGAGAGGAGACCAGAAACAGTTAGCTCTCATTCTTGTACCGTGTGTATTCTGAATGTGAGCCATTGGAGCGGGTCGTCCATGTGTAACGAGGCCGGTTGAGGCCTTAGTCAAAATACCACGTGACAACGCCACCTTAGGACTTTCACCTAAAGAATAGTACTTCGTGTAGGCCTAGATGTAAAACTAGTCAATGCAAATGAGGGGTTCCCAACACAGGCAGCCCACAAATGTAGTCGGAGACAAAGGTTTCTATATAAAAGACATGTTCTGGTTTATTATTATTTATCCAAGGCTGGCACTACAGAAAAGTGCTTAAAACCAATCATAAAACCCCAAACAAGGGCACACTACAAACAATGAGGATCATAAATCCAAATCAAATACATCAAGTTGAAGTAATCAAAAGATCAAAATCAAAAAGGCACTAATCTAAGTGGCTCAACCTCACAACAATTAGTCCACAAGTATTACAATACTAAAACCAGAATAGAGGGATTTAAAAGTAATAAAAACCTAAGTGTGTTCTATAACCCAGACAAAACAGCAGTGGTACATTGGATATCTTGACTTTGCTGTACCAACATGTCATTCGGCAGCCAGTTCAAACAGCGTTCTCATACACCAGGGCAACAGTCTCTAACAGCTGAACGGCAGCGAGGCAGGGAGAGGGAGAATGCTGCACTACCAAATGGTAGGCTATATACCTGGGGGGTTGTGCAGGTGCTGCGCATTAGGGCTGATTGCTAATTGAGATCCCTAGACCTGCCCAAACTCGCCGGTTACACATGCAGCCTCGCACCCTGGACCATTTTCAACAGCAGGTTCACAGCTGCATCCGTCTCATTTGTCCCACGTCGGTCACCACCGAGGAAGGTCGTCAATATTGGTTAGAGAGTGGTCAGATCTTCCTCATGATAAGCCTGGGACAAAGAAAGTGTTGTGCATCATGTGCCTTAAGTGGTGTGGTGTGTGTGTGTGAGAGAGAGAGAGAGACTGTGTTTGTCTGTTTGTTACCAAACCTGACCTTCAGGTTTTTTCAGTCCTACTTGGCAAGCACACTGAACGTTTGAGAAAAACCCCTTTGACAATTTATGTTCAAAGCTCCTGGCGCTGAGTAACTCATTGCACAGTCAACTATGAATGTGTTTGCTGTGGGTGGAGGAATGTGCAGGTGTTGTGTTGTGGGGTGAATTAAGGTAATGGCAATTCAGGCCTTTGTAATGGAGGTGTCAATGTGATGTAGTGCCACGTGTTCTCAAATGTTCTCACGTGTCTGTCATACCATCCAGGACGTTAACATCAACCTTCTACTTACTCATGCAGGACTGTGCAAGAAGTTCAGCATGTGTTTGTGTGTGTGTGTGTGTGTGTGTGTGTGTGTGTGTGTGTGGAGTTTGCTTTGGAATTGTGAGTGTGTGTAATGCGTCATTACGTGTTTGGGCATGTACATTTGTTTTTGACAAGGTGAATACGTATCAAAGTAAAGGTAACATTTTTCTCAGCATCACTCCTCTCTTTGTGCTGTATTCTTATGTTTGATTCTTCAACTTGATAATAATTGACAATCCCATGCGCTTTAAGGATGCAAACCCTAACACATAATACCAGGGGCACCTTTATGTGTTAACACACCAGTTTTTGTTAACACACATTTGTTTTTGTGTATCACATAGTCTGTGTCACATTAAATATACTTATGGTGTGTGAGGAGGAGGAGGAGGAGGAGGAGGAGAGGAAAGAGATATAAGAGGACAATGGGATGGTGAATGAGGAGTGTCTCTCTCTCTCTCTCACACACCACACACACACACTCATACACTACTTAATGCATGCCTGCAGACACACTTCTGGGTAGCTGGAACTCTATGTTATCTGCCCCCAGCCTGCAGATTCTTAGAAAAACCTAATTCCCTGGGTTGCGATGTGTGTGTGTGTGTGTGTGTGTGTGTGTGTGTGTGTGTGTGTGTGTGTGTGTGTGTGTGTGTGTGTGTGTGTGTGTGTGTGTGTGCGCGTGTGTGTGTGAGCTCATGTGTGTCAAGTAAAGGCAGAGAGGATTTAAACAGTGTCCTGCTCCATCTGCATTGCAAAGCTCACATGTGGTAATTGACAGGGGAGAACAGAGAAAGGGAGAGAGGGAGGGGGGGGTTGGAGAGGGGAGGGGGGGGGGGGGGGTGGCTTGGCACATGGGACTCTGGATGGATGTTCTCTCAGGCTGGATGGTTTGTGTGTGAAGATATGAAGAGCACGGTGATATCATCCACTCCCAAGTATTCCCAGGGCCTCTAACAAAGCTTGACATCATGGGCCCTACTCAAGAAAAATAAAAATTCCAGAATTAATCATCCTGAAAACGCCCCCCCCCACCCCACACACACACACACTTTTGGTGAAGGGGCTGGGGACAGCTGGTGTGTTAACACATAAAGGTGCCCCTGGTATTATGTGTTAGGGTTTGCATCCTTAAAGCGCATGGGATTGTCAATTATTCTCAAGTTGAAGAATCAAACGTACAGCACAAAGGGAGGAGTGATGCTGAGAAAATGTTACCTTTACTTTGATACGTATTCGCCTTGTCAAAACCTCAGCGTCATTTTCTCAAAGTTCGTCCGTTGTAATGACCATGCAATAGAAGAATATCGCATCGTGTTTTATTGGTTTTATTAGTTTAATTGGTGGATGCAAGTTGCCTCCTCAGAATAGTTCGATTTCCCAGCGTACAGTGAATCCTACACTCTAGTGAACTATTATGTATTAGAGAAGTCACAATTTGAGGTTGCAATACTACTAATTTGCCATTGTTGTAAGAAATCAGAGGGTACTGAGTCATTATACAGAACAACTACTGTATGCAAAGAATCCTCCTTTTTGTGTTTGTTTTTCTATTCACAAGGGGGTGCAAACTTGAAAAGAAAATAATGAAAATTTGAATGTTTCTGCTTATTTTCTTCTGCTCGTCTATGCAGAGGAAATGCAGGTTTGTATTTAAAAACACGGTAAAACAAGGTAACAAGGTTGATTTAACACTTCGACTTGACTGACCCCATTTCTGTAAATTAAAAAAGATTTAAAATGAAAAAACACCAGAGTGCAGTGGGCTTTAATGATCACCTTTGCATGCAATTATACATTATACATGCTAACATTATCAAAGAGGGGCCGTGGCGATATATGATGATTTTAAACAAAGGCGTTCATACACCCGTTCCGTTAATCGACAGTGACGGTTAATAAAGTTTTAATTTACACCTAATCAGATCTTGTAAGCCATGCCCAGTCGCCTCGGCCCGTACGGGGAGGCGGAGGGGCCAAAACACTGGATCCTCTGAGACCTCCACTCAACTCTCATCAATGTTAAGGAATCTCTTGGCATAGGGCTCTTGAAATGTATGCTCTGAGCCAGTCGGTGTGTAATTTAAACGTTATCTTTGTGTCATTTCCACTTTGTTACACGGATAACAAAAGACACAGGGAGAAAAAAATGGTAGAGAGAGAGGCTGCGATACGGCAAAGGAACGTCAGCCGGTTTGCAACCAGTAATTTATGGTTCTATAGTTTTTATTTTCCACATATTTCCAAGTTATTCTGCTGATTTTTTTTTACATTTCTTATTTTGGTTTATTGTTGCTGTTATAAGTGTGTATTAAGGAGATTTTCATTATGTCTCTGGTTAACACACAGGTTAATGCTAGGGGTTAAGAAAACTGTTTTTGAATGGGACAAGTTTCATATCATGACATTCAGTTAAACCCCATTGCATCATTTCAAGTGTAAATCTGGAAGAAAGACAAAGACAAAAGTTTCCCTCATGCAGATACTAAGTTTCTTTTCCACATCCACAATACACCCAAACGGACAGCTTTCTTTTAAATATCTCCTCCCAGTTCTAATAGTGTACAAGACAGCGTGTTATTGTGTGTTATGGACCCTGTCAGCTATAACAATGCAGCTCAGTGTGTTATACTCTCTATACTCCAAGACTGACAACACTTTCAAATACTTCTAAGTAAATATCTTTCTTTTTTTTTATATACTATTATGGATTTCTATTGCCTTGGCAAGGCACATGGCGAAGAAAGGAGGTTGTTGTATCTTTCAAGTATCATATTTACTACCGCACAATAGAACCAAGGCAGCCTGAAATGGTTTGGTGTGTGTGTGTGTGTGTGTGTGTGTGTCAAATGAATGAGCAAGATGGCACGAATGCCTTTCTCTCCTTCCCTCTCTGTCCCTCACCTTCTTTCTCTCTCTCTCTCTCTCTCTCTCTCTCTACAAAAAACCCACCACACCCATACACTACGCATTAATTATCACGCCTAGGTAAAGTGATATGAACATTACCACTGACATCTCATTTGCCGAGAAAAACATCGGTAGTCGATTGGAGCTGTTGCTTTCCAACAGACAACAAAGTCTGGATTGTTTTTTCGTTTGGCACAGTAAACAAAAAGACTGTGGTAGCATCAACCCGGCAGACAAATAACAAAGATGAGATAAAGAGATTGAAGTCAGGTGAAGGCATTTCACTTGAGGTTGCACTGACACACTTTTAATTAAAGCTTTCCCACACATCTCTGTTCCAAAGGCCTGTGAGGTAAAATGAATCATTATTATGTGCTGTGTGTGTGTGTGTGTGCTGTGCCCATGTGTTTGTTTGTACACGTGTGTCAAAAGGAAGCATTATTTATTATTTGCTTGACAGTAATGAGAGTTTTTTAATACAACCTGTTAACTTTTAGTAGGTACTACGTCATGAATGGCCTGCAAACACCTCACATCTGCCGTTTTTTATTTTTTTCTGTTTTTTATTGTACTTGACAGCTGATATCTCCCACATGAGGAGAACGATTTAATACTGGGACAATGACAAACCATTAATAATCCTTTGTAAATGTTGAAATCACATTGTTATCAATGGAGAAATCCAGGGTCAATCGCTCAAGTCGATCTTGTTCAAGTTACCTCCATCCCAGAACAAACTTTTATTCTCTTTGCGTCGTATTGCCAGCTGAGATGTTGTGTCAGCAGGACTATAGTGTTTTATGTCTTATAATCATTTTGATTGTCTTGTGTTATTCGGTTTGCAAAAGTGACTACCTGTAGCTCTGTACTTGTTCACGTTAAGGTTAAAGCTATTTTCTGAATTTGTCATCCAAACTGGCGCGTTATAGGGTACAGTATAGTTCAGGGGTCTTTTTAAAAGGCCGGATCATGACTCAGGTGAGTCACAGGATGATTAAAAAGAGCCTCACAATGAGTCTGAAAAAAAAAATGTATCTGATGTGTTTTCTTTTTTTCTCAGTCTCAGTGCAGTGTAAGGCAGGCTGAGTGAAGTGTGTGTGTTCATAGGCGAGCAATGTTTATATGCACATACATTGGAGTGAACATTACTTTGACAAAATGTACATCAGTCTAGAATGTAATGAAAACTGATCGAAAAATAACACCATACATTCATTTGCTTAGAGGTCTTTAGGTTTGTGTCTCTCAGTCATGCTTAAATGAACGTTTCCCTCGGTTATCTGATCCACTTTGTGGCCTCTCTCGATGATTTTTGGTCTCTTCTCTGAATCATATAAGTCATACCCCTCACAGGCCAAATGTCCCAACTGCATACTTTCTCATGAGAGGGGAGAACTCAATCTGTGTGTGGTGTGAAATCTACGATATGTCAGAGCAGCCCCATCAGCTGTGCTGTTCATTCACGTACTGTATTGTTGACTCAAAATAAAGCTGGTTCAGTTTCACTCCGAGTAAAAGACGAGGGGAGCAGCTAGATCAGATTCCAGTTAAGATACTGTCAACTGCAAAGTGTATTCTCTGAGTAATGTCACATTGGAGATCGGCGGTGGTGGCGGGAGGGGAACGGTTATCAAAACAAATAAAATAGCACAAGGTTGCCCTGTCATAGACTGAGATGAGAAAATATATGCCAGTGTAGTTAAAAAAAACCTTTTATTTAGGCAAACATGGCAACGTTTCCCACCAAAAGGGAGCTCTTGTGGAAGTTTGCGATTCAGTATTTATACTATATCTGTCTGTACATGACTGCTGACATTGCCCGTCGTGTGTGGAGAACAATGTCTCGTGACCTATTCTGTCTACTGAAAATGGATTGTGAAATGTCACAAATACACAGGCCTTAATAGGTGAAAAAAAGCTGACTTCTTAGATATACTTTGTTTCTTCACAACTATCCTAGGTTTATCCATGACTAGGCTGAGTGCACAAGGTTTTGTGGATGTAAACAACCCAGTTTACTGACATGGGAACCAGCAAACCCTCTGGTCTCAAGCACTGCCCCGTGGTCAAGGTCATGAGTGTTTTTTCATTGATGTCTTATTCAGTATGAAGGCCTTGTAGCTGTGGATACACTGATGGTGCACTGTATACTTTGAGTTCCTCATTTCAACCAATATTTATCTGATTTACTGGGCAAAAATATATATATTCAGGGTTTTGTTGAATCTAAAAAATAAACAAAAAAGCAACCTTATTCCATTTAATATGTACTTGCCTTTTAATATGTCACTGTCTATATTCTATGCAGGAATGAAAAAAAAAAACATGCTCAAAAAATAAAAGTAATCATTTCACCTCCACTTTTAATGGAATGGACATTACACTGCTCAGTGAGTCAGAGCATAACAATTTAGAACTTTAGGCATACACCTGATGCCCTTATCAAGAGTGATTTACACTAAGTGCAACAGTAGAAAAGGTCAGTATCAGTAAATCTCATAATCACAATCACCAATTAATGTGTGCAAGTGCAAGGGAAAACAATAAAATGTTGTCACTCATTTAGCAGCACAAATCATCAAAATCCTAAAAAAAATTTTGCTGTATTGTGTTCAGTTTGACATATAAAAAGAGCTCTTGGCTGCGGTTGTTGATAACAAATGTGGCATTGGAGCAGTTGAGTGCGCCGTCTCTCTCTTTCGCTCTCGACTTCTGTTCATTCAAACAGAAGTAACAGCAACTGCCAGCAACACATTTTGACATCTGCTGTTGGTGGCAGTATTTCATGACAAACATCCACACCAGCCTGTCTACATCCACATTTGACACGAACGTGCAGCCGTCATCACCGATTCCACAAAGCAGCTACAGGCCGGTAAGCCGCAAATCCTATTTTTGACCACAGCCGATAATTCTTGCAAAAACCAGAGAGTCAATATTTTATCACAGGGGTACAGCAAACACATGCAGATGCATTGTTGGTATGTTTTCCTCTTAAATATTGATTCCTAAGCCACTCTGCAACCATCTGGTGTGTTGAGTATATTCTGCATAAAACACACACGTACGCACAAACCCGTGCACATGCACATACGCGTGCACGGGCGTGCGCACACGCACACGCACAAGCACAGGCGCATGTAGGGGCACATGCACAGACATACACCCAAACACAGATACACACCTACATACATAATTCTCTCTCAAACATGTCAGCATGCACACAAAAATACACAAATGCATACACACACACACACACACACACACATGCATACACAACTCCAATCACCATACGTCCTTGCTCAGAGGGAAGGAGACTTCTTTCCAAAAAAAGAAAAAAAAAAAAACACATGAAAGGAAGTCCAATTTGTTTTGTCCTGCACTCCAAATGTAATTGTACGTATCCGCTCTAAACCACAGCCATGTTGCCTGCAACAGTGGCCTTGTTCCACTCACCTCCTCCTCTCTCTCTCTATATATATGTCACCACTGAAGTGCCTGTGGTAGCTCCAAGCTCCAGATGTTACTACAGCACCTCCTTCCTCCTATACAAGCAGATTTTTTTCGTCAGCGTAATTGTATTAGAATGCACCTCCAATCCCCTGTAACAGAAAGATGTAAGCCGCTTCGCTTGCTTGTGGTGGGATCAACAGTCTCTCTCTTTAAAAGCGTCGGGAAGCTCTGTGTGTGTGTGTGTGTGTGTGTGTGTGTGCGCATATACACATGTGTATGCCCGTTGTACACTGTGCACCCTGCTACACACATATTTCACCTCAAACACACACACACACACACACACACACACAAACACGCAGTATAAGCAGAACCACCCCTGTGTACTGTGATTAGGTGTAGCTATCGCTGAATTGTGCTGAGCACAGCCAGGGCATTGCTGAGGATTGGGTTGCCCTGTCTCCATAGAGAAAGAGAGAGAACACACACACACTCACACACACACACACCACACACACACACACACACAGCCTGTCTGTCTCCACCTTGTCTTTAGCCAGCCGCCAGGAAGCAGCTGGCCTGAATTTCTGAGTGCCTTTAATGAATTGAAATCTTTTGGGTGTGAGGATTCAGTGATTAAATGCAATAAGACTAATATTCCTGGGTGGGTTATGAGTCGAAAGAGGATTGTCCACAGAGAGAGAGAGAGATGGAGAGAGAGAGAGAAAGCGGAAGAGAGGGAGGAGTGTGCTTGGCTCAAAGTGCAGTCTCTCCTCTCTCCTGCCCCCCACCCCTCCTCTTGGGGAATAACCCTATTTAGAGCAGAGGAGGAGTAGGGTTGGATGTTTAGAAAAGGGAGAGGAGGGAGGAGAAGAGGGTTGGGGGGGGGACGTGGGGGGGGGGGTGTCCATTTGTGAGTACGGCTGGAGGATTACTTTTCATTTACAACATGACGGATACACATTTAGGCACTTTGAGCCTGACCTTCCAAGTCCTGGGCCTAAAACATTATGGCAACAGAAGTATCAAAGTTGTAGGATCTGATGTGCTAGACATTCCTCTAATGCCATCAGAGGGATGTGCACTGACTTACAAACCTTTGCCAGCCATTCAAACAAAGCAGTGAGATCAGTTTTGTCATTAGGGGTATCAATAAGTTAATGAAGTTCCTGTCATACATTCAGTTCATTCTCTGGATTAGGCCCGTGGCACTTCCAGGAAGCAGTTATGACGTTACTACCAATATTGATATATGCCTATGAGGTTCGATGTACTCTGAAGGATCATAATAGGTGATATTTGTCTTTATGTTCCATGCCTACTCCGTACCTCCTCAGCAAGCGGTGAAGTTACATTTTTCTACCTGAGGGCAAGCTAATGAGTTTCATTCATCTTACACATGATCTAAATGGTGCAGTGCAAACACATTATGGTATATTTCAAACACACGCATCAAGGTGTGCTCAAGGTATGTTCTGTCAGTGTTAACATGAAGATGATTTTTTATTTTTAGCCATATAAGGAAATTGTACAGTAACTGCGATTCCCAGTGTTTAAATAGCAATGTTTTGAAAACATCACTCATCTGAAAACTTAAAACGGGTACTTTGTCAAACATCTTTTTTCATTTTAAAGAATGCTCCTATAATGACTGCTGTATTTGCTTCCTTCGAAGCTCACCATTAGTAGTGATATATTGCAAACTATCAAAACAATTTCAAGTGGTGCAATATGTTTTAAAACTATTCTCAAATTGCTCCTGCCAAATTAGGACATTTTGGCAGTTAAGGCACAGTTTGTGCCTCTAGGTATGTCTTCCGGGGTAATTTCATTAAATGAGCATCTTAGCTCACAGTTTGTCTGACACTCATTTACATTTAATGCTGTTTGACTGTTAAGAGTAGCTTCAGTTGAAAGCTGTTGAATTAAGCGAAAAGCCGTGACACTAAAGTGTGTGCTTAAAGCAAAGCTTCATTTAATGAGCCGACAAGACTGACAGATACTATTTAACATGAATCACTTCCCTGATATGTCTCGCATGCTACGTGATGGGGAAAAAGGTACAGTGCAGACATGTTGAGCTCATTTAAAAAAAACACCCCAGACAGACGGGAGAGGAAAACCTTGTCTTTTCATGTCTGCCTCATCCACTTGTTCATTGCTGATCTTAAAGGCTGACAGGTCAGGTGGAGGGCTATCTGTTAACTGCAGCTACACTTCTATCTATATCCAACATGTTCTCATATCAAATTCGTAGTTATGGTTCCGAAAAGCAACGCACCATAATTGCGTGTGATATGAAACGGGAGAGGGAGCCCATGTGACTGAAACACGCAGTAGTTTCACACCGAAATAGCAAGGTGGTCAGTCAGGGTGTGGAGGTCATGGTGGCAGATGGGCGGATACACTTGCCTTCGATACCAAGGGTCAAGTCCTGACTCGTGCAAACACGTTCGGGCATGAGTTAAGTTTTCAGTCAATATTTTTTTTTCCAATTCATGACAAAAGGTTTTATATGATTTGTTGCATGCACAATGGTAGGTTATGTGGCATACCCACGAATCAAGGGTGCATAACATTTTGTAAGGTATCATAGTACTGTAGTTGTGAGAACACGTTGCTACATCATGTAGAGAAGCAATCATGTATGGATGCAGAAACACAGTACACATTTAAACACACTCACACACACACACACACACACGTAGAGAAATCACCCAAAGGAAAAAAAATGGCTGAACAATATTCAGTCACTTCTAATGAAATTGCATCAATGGTTTTAGTATATCATACAAAAGAAGACATAGACATTTTCAGTATGTTGAAAGTTTCAGTATATTGCTGTATACTTACTCCTTTTATCTTCACATGCTTCACCTATTTTATGTATAAAATATGAAAATGTATTTTAAAAAAGGGTGCAGAAGTTTGATTGTCCAAACATGGACTGATCCTTGAGAGTGGTAGTATTTGAGGGAGCACAGCCCAGGTTGTTGTTTGGCTGAGATGAAAGCCATTATTTGTACTAATGACTTTGGGAGAGACTTTGGGGTGTTTGTTCAAGTTAAAGAACGTCAAAGAACTGTTATCAAACCACCTGAATGGCCTCTATGAAAGCAACACTTTAAATGTGCTGCCGTCTTGCTCCGTCTCTCTGTGGGTCTCTGTCCCTCTGTCTGTCTGCCTCTTTGTGCTTCTCTATTTCCTTTGTAGTCAAAGCAAGTGTGTGTGTGTGTGTGTGTGTGTGTATGTGACTGGACATACACTGCCTGTCAAAAGTTTGGGGACACCTCGCCTTTAATGTAATGTTTGATTTTCTCTGTTACTTTTCAACTAAGTAAGAATGCAAGTAACTCATGCAAGTGTGCAGTATGTTTGAATGAGCGTGTGGAAGCTGTGTTTAATGTTGAGGAACTGCTTCCAGAGTGTGTGTGCCCGTGTGTGTGTGTGTGTGTGTGTGTATACGTGTGTGTGTCTGTATGAGCATGAATGAAAGAGAGAGGCAGAGCGATAATAGTTGTGTGCATCATTTTACATTTTACAGTGTGTCTGATGTCACCACTCTGCAACTAATACTATTGTCCAAGACTGTGTGTGTGTGTGTGTGTGTGTGTGTGTGTGTGTGTGTGTGTTTGTGCATGTTTATGCCTACAAAGTATAGAATTGTATTGCATGTTATCATATACTGCAATATGAATGTATCTTAATCTTAAAATAAATAAATGACATGATCCACTTTTTTATAACAGCCCTTTTAAGAGCATGCTGCAAACCCAGTCTGCCAGATGAGTCTTGAAATTACCCACGTGGATTAACTGAAGAATTGGCCGTTGACATACATCTCCAAAGTGTTATATTCTCAATGGCATTCTGACATTGTATATTTAAGAATGACATTTGAGCATTATTCACAGTTCTGGATAGAATTTAAACAAAACACAGACCTGCTGAAAAGCACCCCCCTCCCCTCCCTCCCCGTCTCTCATTGAACAGTATTTCCCATTTTCTCTTTCTTTCTTTTTCCTTTCCTTTCCTTCTCCTCTCTCTCTCTCTCTCTCTCTCTCGCTCTCATGTCCAATCTAATGCTAAAACACACTCTGATTCTGTGACATTTTTATCCTCTCACTCTGCTTTGCTCGGCCACTCAGCCAGAATTGATTATTTGTCTTGCATGCCATTTTCTAAACATCTATTCATGTTATGGTTTCCTTGGCCTTCTCGGTGGCATTCCAACACCCGCCCAGAACACAGGATTTACTGGAAATGAACGGCTGTAATATACGGACACATGGTAATCATGGAAGATATTGAATTGTATAATAACACAATGACCGGGCATGCAATCATATGCTGTGTTGTCTCTGTTTCACAACTGTAGAACGAACAAGCTAACACAACGGAAACAGAGCAACTGTAAAACAAATTCAAAGAAATGCTCACACACCCCTCTCTCTCTCTCTCTCTCTCTCTCACTCTCACTCTCACACACACACACACACTCCATTAATCACATCCATAGCTCCATAAATTGCATCGTATGTCATTTACACCTTACCTCCTTCATTCACCTTTAAATGAATTCTCCCAAGTGTCTCCACAACAGGTTTCCAGTGTTTGTCTGATTAACAGCCTAAAGGTTCAGTCCTGTACTCTAAAGTGTTTACTCACCACAGGCATTAAACATAACTGTCAATTAAAGGTGGAAGTCAGGGCTCCTAATGGCCTCGGTTAGACTGTGGTGTGGACAAACAGCGTCTCACAGTCTGAGTGTGCGTGTGTGTGCGTGTGTGTGTGTGTGTGTGTGTGTGTGCGCATGGGTGTGGATGTGAGTGTCGGTGCATGTGCATGTCTTAATACCGCTGAGGATAACGTGTGCACGTGTATCTGTGCATGACCATGCTCGTGCGAGTGTGTTTGCCTGCTGTGTGTGTGTGTGTGTGTGTGTGTATGCGCGAGTACTCGCCTGTATATACATGCCTGAGCGCGCATGTGCATTTTAGTGTGTGTGTGTGTGTGTGTGTGTGTGTGTGCGCGCGTGTCTCAGAGTGCTGCCTGGCTTACTCTCCTTGATCATCCAGAGTAGAGAACATCTCAGCTGACACGTTTACGAGAGGACAGGACCCCAGACTCATTTTTAAAGTCCCCCCCTTCTTTCATGTGCTTTATTAAACACACCTGTACCTGATTTGTACCGCCACTCTCTTTCGTCTCTCTCTCCCCTTAATATTAGCGCTACTTATGGCTTACGGCTAAACATCAGCAATATTTATGGTCAGGTCTTAATGGGTGGATTTAACTTGTGAAAGATAATCAGAGCGTGGTGGAAGGAGTGAAATAAAGTAACGGTACAGTTAAAGGGTAAAAATACTGTTTGCTGTTCATTGTTTCATCCCCTCTATTTTACACAGATCAGGAAGTGTATGTAAAATATCTGCTATTGTAAGTGTTGGGATAGTCTATGACATTATGCTGCTACACAATGTGTGTGAACCTAAAGTTTAAAGCTTACCATTTGAACAGGAAATACACAATCCTTGGGTATACATACAAAGTATTTGTCCGAGATTGTACACATTATTTCATGAACAGTGCTATCCAGAAAACAAAGGCCGTTCTTATCCCGGAAAATCTTTCTGAAAATCTTTCTCCATCTTTTCCAATAGCTATCTGTATCAGTCTACATCATAGGCTAGATGGCAGGGCTGGTGTCTGGAAGTGGGAGACACAAGCGAATACAGACTGTCCAATGATACAGAGTGAGTGAGTGTGTGTGTGTGTGTGTGTGTGTGTGTGTGTGTGTGTGTGTGTGTGTAGGGGGGTAACCATAGAGGTGGCCAAAACATATTGGTTAAAATCTGTAAATCTGGGTTAAAAAAAAAACCACTGAAGTCCCCCTGCACTCCCATTATCCGAATAATTACTGTTTGCTGTAAAACGTAATGAACGTTGAATTGCTATAGTAAAACTTTCCCCACGTAAACTTCCTGTTGGAGAGGCACGCAGGTGTGAGTCAGAGATTAATGCCTGCAGCGTTGTGGAGGAGAGAGGGTTGATGGGAGGATAAAGGATACAAAGCGCTCATGAATTATCTGCATATACGAGCCTGCTTATTTGATCAACGATAAGGGGAATGAGTCCACTTGCTCTAAATAGACTATACTCACATCAAGCCTATGAGCCCTGTGATACCATCAATTTAGCTTCCAATGACAACTAGGCCTTAGTACGGATGAACACATCCTAGTTGGTAGGCTATGATAGGATTAATACTGTATTTGATATGCAGTGCATGGAATTAAAGAATATCTATAGATAAGTTAAATTGTTCCCTTGCTTCAAACCTCACTCTAAAGCATATGGCTTAGCCAGGCCTTATACTCTACAGTAGTCTGTTTTGCCCTTGAGGATCAATATCTAGACTAAGAGTCAAGGGCACCCCGGCTTCTTCAGCTAATAGTTTTACTAATGTGAGGCAAAGAGCAGCTTCTTCAAAAGGGGGAAATGCCTCTGCGCAATTGTGACTAATTGTGGCATAAATTCACAGTCGTTTCTCATAACGGGCTGCACAGCTTGAGGTTTGTCATGTGCAATGGAGGCCTTGCTCCCATTTTCACCTGCCTTTGCTCTCAATCAAACAAAGAGGTGGGGTGGAAGTTTCTTTTCATGTGTTCAAAGGCGACCGGTTGCGGAGCAGTTTTTTTTACAGAAACAATAACTCTTTTTATTGAGAACAAATGTTGACATTTGGAGGGAGCAGCAGCAGCGGGTGAGCTGAGAGAGAGAGAGAGAGAGAGAGAGAGAGAGAGAGAGAGAGAGAGAGAGAGAGAGAGAGAGAGAGAGAGAGAGAGAGAGAGAGAGAGAGAGAGAGAGAGAGGCAGGGCCCCTGTGTGCTTTGTAGAGTGCCTCTGGTGCTATTTGACAATAGTGCCGATCCCCGGGGGAGCCCACCTGAGAATAAAACATGCATTTCAATAAATCATCTCCTAATAAAAGTGTTTGGACTCAGGGAGAAGAAGCTGACCAGGGGCTATAGAGTCCTGGACTTCCATATAGGTGGCGGCCAGTGATGTAGTTGTTAAATAAAAAGGTGTAAACTATGTGACTCCCAGGCGGTGATCATCAGGTAAACAGCCACCAATATAAACAGAAATCAATTATATTTTCAGAAAAGTGTTAATGTTTTTTCTTTCCCTTAAAAGACCCTATCTTTATATTATTTGAAGAAGTTTACTTACTCTAATGCATACAATTATTTTACGTTATAAAGATTTATGTCAGTGTAAAGGAGGGTAAAGTGAGTTTAGGTGGGTTCACCCTCCACTACATCCCTGGTGGCGGCCAAATATTACTTCCTCGGATGAAGCAGGGGGAGGAGGAAAACCAAGGTGAAAGGGAGTCCCATGAGATTTGAACAACATTCAACCTCAAATTCAAGTGGAAAACGCAGGATTAGCTTTTAGTCTGGCTGGGAGCAGTGGTGGAGGCTGCTTCTTATAGGGCTCTAACGGGGCTACACATAGGAATAAAATATATTTGATCTTGAGTGTTTCACATTATGCAAGGCCCCAATTTTGGGTGACAAACTTTTGAATCTAATTCCCTGAAATCAAAATAATAAATAAAAAGAGCATCAGTAGAATGCAGAAAATAATGATGTCTAATATAATAAAAACTAATCAGTAAATAATAATAATAATAATAATTCATTTCACCAGGCCTAACCTTTCTTTCTAAATTGCTTAATTAGCTGTGTCCTAAACCCACCATAATAACCACACCATGATGAAAAGCAGAGGAAAGCCTGTCCGATTAGGGCCCATCACACAGCCCATTGGAGCTGGCAGATGCTTAGATAGACTTTTATGGATTGCTCAATGCCGTGGCGTAATGAAGCAGGCAGGGCTGACCCATCCTGAACCAGGCTAAAAAAGCTCCAGGGACGGGCCCCGCTGGGAGCCCATAATGCCCGATGCGTCCCACGGCTGTATTAATCACACTGAAAAATAAATGTGTGGCAGGGCGAGAGGAGAGCAAAAAAAAAAGAAAGAAAAAAATGGAATAAGTATGTCGTTTATCCCAATCAAGGTCGTGAATATGAGGCCAAGAGACATTCCCTGACCGGAATGGGGCCCTAAAAGGAAATGATGGTCCATTTAGACAGAATGGATTGTGCAATCTGTGAAGACTCATATAATCATAATGTCTGTAAAAAAACGAGATTCATCAAGTCTTGCCCATCTGCGTTTGACTGACAAAATAACTAAGAGACCAGTGACCAGATTTGTTTTTTAAAAGACCCAATAAACGCAGGTCTGAATAAATGAACGAGTCCCCAAGGTTTATATATATAGTTGGGAAAACAGTTTAATATTTTCTCCTTTGAATAATGGATATCACTACCTCGCCAGTACATACTATACTAGCGCGTTTTTTATTTACAATCAAAGATATAAATTAGTAAAAGTACTCCTGTTAACAAGATTGTGTAGCTTTTTTCCAAATGCTTCTCAAATAAAAACCGTCCATAATATATATTTACAAAACAAACAAACAATGTTCAGTTTCCCATTTTTGCAATACAACTTGCATAAATTATAGGCATCATTTCGCCATCATTTAAAAAAATAAATATCAAATGTAGGCTTTTCCACTTTGAAGTCCTCAAGTCCACTTCAGTTCCGTCCGCCTTGCGTCCCAGGACACTCCTTTTACAAATACGTCTTCACAGAAAGGCCAAATTATGTTTTCCACACGTAAATATAGGCTAAAATAATATACTGTGGCAAAGAAGCAAACTATAGGAACCTGAGAAATAACATGTCCAAAAAAAATCACATATATTGGGAGATCTTTTTTTTTCAAACCAGCATATGATGTTGTTTTTCACATTGCATTCAAACGGGAAAAAAAATGATACATTAATAATAGTCTGACAAACACGTGTGCTGTTCTTGATTGAAAGAGTGTGTTAGTCTCTGAGGGGCTGGAGAAGCGGTAGTAGCAGCTTTTATTCCGTCTAGATATGGTGGCACTAGATCCAGTTTGGAGTAAAGGTTACGGGGGTTAAAAACACCAGGCTAAAAGGTGGTGTCCTCCCTCGCTTTATAGTCAACGCAATTGTGACACCTACCTGTAGACCAAGGAAATAAAAATCCCACACGATAAAATGACCAAAGCCCCGCACCCACCACCACCCAAACAAACACTGAAAAGTTTGTCAGTAGACCTATCCTATTAAAGTTTTGCAAGTGCTTCACAAACTTCCATTGCCTTATTGCCGATTAAAACCGGTTGTATGCTATTCAGTGGCATAGACAAAGCTTACAATATGCGCCAAGAAAGTAACCACCACATATCCAATAACAAAAGTGACATGTTAAGATGTAAAGTTGCACAATTTACATGACTGCAACAGAGCAAACTAACTGATTTGTTTGTTTGTTTTGTCTGACCCTGTGTCATTATAATTATCCTAAGCTGAAAGATATGGTTTGGGGCCTGCTGTGTGCGCGCGCACACACACACACACACACATCAGAGAGGGTGGGCGTTAAAATAGAATTCCGATTCAAAGCTATGGCAACATTTCTCTGCTTATTGCACTCACAGGCTGCCACTGTGTGTGTGTGTGTGTGTGTGTGTGTGTGTGTGTGTGCGCGCGCGTGCGTGCGTGTGTATGTGTGTTGGAGCTGATTCGAGGCCTGTCTTTCATAGGCATATTTATTAATGTCTATATTGGTAGTTGTACTCTTGCGCATTTGTTTACATTAGGCTTTTCTTATTATGACCGTACTCATTTCTAATGCGAGCCTGCTGCAAATTAAAACCCCGTCGCCGCCACACATATAGGCTATTTAATGATTCAATGAGGTTCAGTGAAACCGAGATAAGCCTAATCAAAAAATGAAACACAATTATAAATTGATTATTCCGGAAAACTAATTGCACCGAAGACTAATTATAGGCCCTAGTACACGTTGTTTTGCTGCGTCGACGGCTCTCATATATACACTGCAAAAAATGCCCAAATGGAAGTAAGTCATTTAGTCTCATATTCAGTCTAAAAAATCTTATTCGTCAGATAACAGGTGAAAAAAACTGCCAGTGGGGTGAGGTAATGCCACTTGTTTCCCATGCTGGTTCACTTTTTAAAGAAATTTAGAGTGTAAAAGGTGTTTCTCATTTTGAAACAGAACAGAATAAGTCATATTATTCCAGTGGTATCAAGTAGGAAACACGTTGATTTGCACTGGAAATACGTGAAATTATCCCACCCGATCTGTTGAAGCGAAAAAAAAAAAAAGATTTCAAGATTCAACACTAGATTAAATAACTGGTTGAAGTTTTTTTTTCTCTTCATTTTTTTCAAAATATTTTTTGCAGTGTACCGCATCAAGTTATTACGTACCTTTCTTTGCCTCTAAATTTGCGTGTCTGAAATGTTGCTGCTGCTCAGCAACAACAATCTGGTTTGGGTTAGTTTTAACGAGAGGAGAGTCTGGGCTGTGTTTGGGGTTTGTGCTCGCCTCCAGAGCCTGCTGAGTTGAGCTGAGACCCTCGTTTGCAGCAGCAGCGGCGACGGCGGCGGCGGCAGCCAGACTCACTCCAGATGAATTAGTATAGCGCAGGATCCCTTGGCCCTGCAGGGGGCTGAAGTTGCCATAGTTTGTGTAATTGCTATAAAAGGGAGAAGTGTAATAAATAGGTCTTGCCAGGATGGAGGGGGCCGGGTAGAGGGAGGGCGAACTGGCAGCCGGGGAGGTGGTGGATGGTGTGGGGGGAGTAAGCAGCCCAACGCTGGAGGAGGGGCAATTCGGTTGCCCCAGTTGCTGTTGCTGATGTTGCTTTTGGTCCGAGGTAGCAATCTCCGCCAGCGACCACAATTTGGGTTTGACTGTGGGGTTTTGAGGCGCCCCCGAAGAAGCTGTGATTCTGCTATCAAGGCAGGACGACGACTTATTGGTATTAATGTTGTTGTTATTGACGAGGCTCCGGGTCAAATCCTCTCGTTGGTTGTGTAGGTGATGGAGGTGGTGGAGGTGGTGGTGGTGGTGGTGGAGATGTTGGTGGTGGTGTTGGCTGAGGACCGGCGCTTCTACTCCCGTCAGCGGCGACGACGTGGCGGACTTCGGGGACAGCTGGTCCCGCCGGTCGTGGTCCTGGTCCTCGCCGTCCTCGTCGCACTTGTCCCCGGCCTGGTCAGAGCCCAGCTCCCCGACACGACAGCTGACTTTCTCCCCGTCAGACTCCGCTGAGCAGGAGTGGTCCGTCAGTGTGTCGACGTGCAAGCTGATACCTAAGCAGAGGGGGGAAAAGAGAAAAAGAGATCAAATATTTATTAAAAAAATGACCAGCAATCCCAGGCTATCAAGAAAGAAAGAAAGAAAGAAGAACGAAAGAAAGAAAGATTTTTTTTTGCATGAAATATTTATGGCCAGCAATAGATTAAAATAAAATATAAACTGATACATAAAAAAAATAGCCTAAGAGTGTTCTATTGCATGTGTATATCTATGCTTAGTGTAAGGCCTGTTACTAATATAACACGCTTGGGTTAGTTATTAAGTTAATAATGATATGAGTCTAAATAGTATGATTATAAAATCCCCATTTATATGATAATAATAATGCTCGTCCTTGTATATAATAATATATAAATGTCATGAAGAGAATATTCATTGAAATAACAGCCCAATTTCATTGAAGCCTCTCGTGGTGATTGTTATATTATGTGTCTACTTTGCCAGTGGCCTGCCATTAATCACGTTGCACACTGCAAAAAATGTCCACTTAACAGCTCATAGAGTCCAGTATTGAGGCTCAGAACCCCGTTTTCTGTAAAAAATAAAAAATAAAAAAAACACCACCGGGGTGAGATAATTCCACTTGTTTCAATGCACCTATTTGGAGATTTTATTTTATTTTATTTTAAAACAAGCGACAATAAGCTATTTTGAAACAAGGCAGATCACTCTGCTAGTATCAAGATAATGCCACTTGATTCAAGAAAATTCTTGAAACAAGTTAATTTGCATTAGAAAATACGTTTAATCATCTCACCCCCCCTTAGTAGATTTTTTCCACCCACTGGATAGACCATCTAGACTAAATAACTTGTTAAGACAGACATTTTTTGCAGTGAGGGAGCGGTAAATAAAAGGCAACGGCACCCCCACCCCCGCCCCCCTCGGACCCTGAATTGTTAAATGGATCATTGGCTTGGTCACCACATTATACCCCACCTTCATCCTCCGCCGAAGCCTCGCTGTTATCCAGGGCTTTCTCCGAGCGGTCCCCCTCTTTCCTCTCCCCGTCCCCGTCCTCCTCGTCCTCGTCCTCACTCTTAGTCCTGGGCGCCCATGTCATCTTGTTCTCCTTCTTGAGCCTCCTCCTGGCGTTGGCGAACCAGGTGGAGACCTGCGTCAGGGTCATCTTGGTGATGATGGCCAGCATGATCTTCTCGCCCTTGGTGGGGTACGGGTTCTTCCGGTGCTCCTGCAGCCAGGCCTTCAGGGTGGCCGTGGCGTCCCTGGTGGCGTTTTTGCGGTAAGCCGGGTCGTTGAGCTGGTACGGGTAACCGGGACTCCCGTACGGGTGGTAACTCAATGCTCCGGCCATGCCCGTCGTGTGCGCGTCATATGGAGAGCTCTGGGGAGTCAAAAAATAAAACATTTATGTATAGGCTACACTGCAAAAAAATGTCAATCTCAATAAGTCCTTGATAATTATTATTATTATTACTTTTTTTTTAAAAACAAATGAATACAATCTGATAATGGAGGTGACATAATTTCACTTCTAGAATATTCTTGAATCGGGTGACATGATCTTGACACTAGTGGAATGAGCCACCTTATTCTGCCTTCTGTCAAGATGTTGTCACTTGTTTCTGGGAAATTCTGGAAACATGTTAAAACTGCATAAGTAACAAATGGATGTATCTCACCACGTTGGCAGATTTTTTCCCCACTTGTTAAAAAAAATATGATTTTAAGACTCAGCACTAGATTTGTGACTTGTTTATATGGGACTTATTTATATTTTGCAGTGCACTGTCAATAATAAACGAACTAACATAATGTTTTAGATTGCTTGGGTTGTCAAGATAATTGTGCTCGCTAAAAATAAAAAATAAAAAAATACTAGTAGGCTAAGCAGAGACAGCAAGCTCATACCGTGAGCAAAAGAAGGCCGCAGAAAGGCGTGAACTAATGGTTTGCTGTTTAGATCATTATCGGATTGACTAATAACATAGATTATGTTAATTTGGCTGTTAAGATAATAAATAGGAAATTTCAATTTTCTGTAATCATGTTATTAACGTCGCCGTTTTCTTTTAGGGGGTGCTTTTTGTTTTGCTGTGGCAGCCCCAGTGTGTTAACGTATCATCTCTTTGCAGCATTACAAATCCCATTAGTAAATCACTTGATATGCACCTTTCCCCAAACGCTTGAAGTGCCCTGTGACATTAGCATTGCAATTCACGCTTTTCATGTTTAAATTCAGTTTATTCAGCTCAGAGTAAATTCAGCGCCTTCATCACCTGGTGTGTTTTTTAATGTCTGCAGAAGAAGAAGGACAACAGCTTATAGCATATTAATTTCCTATAACACACACACACACACACACACACACACACGCACACACACTAACACACACACACACACACACACACACATTTATCGCGCAGAGGCCACAGGTTCAAATAAAACTAGAAGTAAGCATTCTTCACTTCCACATAATTAGCTACGTAATGAGTGTTAACCACCCGCCAAGCTCTTACAATTTGCAGACCATGCTTAAAAATCTCATTAAAGCCAAATAGGTCAATTATTGTATAGCGGAAAACAGGATATTTGATAATGTCAATAGAAAAGTTCCACAAGTACTTCTAATACTGATTACTGTATCGGAACCAAAACATTGTAAACCCATATGGAGAAATTGAGCATTATACTCCTATCTCAACATTTTGCTGAGTTATAGACTAGACAAAATGCCGACATATCCACCGGCTTTAGAGAAGTCTCTTAGAAAACCATAACTGACTATCTGGTATGTTTTACCATGTAGGATGGGAATCCCGTGGTGGGATCCGTGGAGTATGGCAGTGGACTGGAGAAGCCTGCACCGGCCGAGGCGGAGAAAGCGGCCGATCCAGGGTAGGGGCTGAAGGCTGAGCCGGAGGAGGACCGCGCCAAGTCTTCATTCCGCGGGGCGGCCAGAGCCGAGGCCCCGTAAGCCGGACACGAATAAAGAGCCAGAGAGCCCGGGGGCTGGTAGAGGTAACCCTGAGGATAGGACATTGGTGAGTGCGGGCGAAGTCGCCGATTCCAAAAAGAGAGGAAAAAACGCGCACGGCGGCGGGCAACAACAACCCAAAAAAAATAAACAATCAGCTCAATAATCAGCCGTGCAAACAATCATCACACAATACAAATAAAAAAATCCTCCCTCCACAGCCCCCTAACTGAGAAAAAACCCCGAAAGATCTGTTAAAGTGCCCACATAGAGGCAATGTGGCATGCGTCTTGATCCCCTAGCGTCCGATGTTTTTAGTACGCAGCACTATGAAGTGAGGAGTTAGGAGGGAAGGAGCCAGTGGAGTTTCAGACACACGGAGCATTGGGGGAAACTGGAGCTGTCACTCCGACTCATCTGAATATCCCATCCCCGCCCCCTTTCTGCCTCACCGAAATGGAGCCTCGGAACAAAACCAAGACTCCACACTGCAAAAAATAGGGCCTATCCACCTCAACAAGCCATTTCGTCTATTATCAAGTCTTACATTCGTATTTATCCTGAAAAAAAATCATCTGTCAGTGGGGGTGAGAAAATGTAACTTGTCATCAATGCAAATCAACTTTCTTGAATCGAATAAGGTTATCTTGATACAGGTGGAGTGATCTGCCTTATTTCAAGATACTGTTAACTTGTTTTCAAGAGAATTATCGGAACAGGTGAAACTGCATTGGGGAAAAAAATGAAATCATCTCGCCCCTTTTGCAGCTTTCTTTACCACTTAAAACCAAGAGTCAAAACCAGATTAAAATATATAAAATGGATATTTTTTGCAGTGCAGGACGAAGAAGGAGAGGGGGACAGAGCGAGAGAGTTAGAGAGAGAGAAAGGAAAACGCACAGAAGTTCGCTTCTTTTACAGTAAACTCAATCGTTACTAGTTGGGCTTTTTATTTTCTGTCTTTCTTTTTATTTTTCTCATTACACTGCAATTCAGTCCCCCACACCTGCTCAAAAACTCTAAACAAAAAAGTTTCTCACGAAAATTGAAATACCGTGAGCACAGCGCTCTCCGTGGTCCACTCGCAGCTGGTCAAGCTGGTCAAGTGGACTGCTAGAAAGTATGGTATTCAGTTCAACTGCCGCGTGCGGTTTGGTGAAACGCACACACACATGCACGTAGGCAAGCGGGCACGCAGGAGCTTCTGTGCGCGCGCTCTCCACGCAGTGCGCGGTCTGGCCTGCGGGAGGCGTAACTGGCCCCTTCATTTTCACCACTTTGCGCATCTCGAACAGGGTATATACTTGTCGTTCATTAGTAGAATTATATAATATTGTCGGTCGTTAGATCATTGCATCTGTATGAGCAGCACTGTCTTCTCTATAGAGAGACTACAGGCTAACCAGCAATACTGTACCTCCAATGTCAGTTTGTGTGTTTCTTTGCGTGAGTGTGCGCACGTGTGTATGTGTTGGGGGGGGTTTGTATGCAAAGTGAGTGCATACAATTGTGTACACACGCACGCTTGTCGTTGTAAAAGTGTGACTGCACCTGTTTATCTAGGAGGGTATTTGTCTTTGTATGTACTTGTCTGCATGCAAAACAGGCCACACCCTTATTATTTATTATTATTAAAAATATTCATATATTCTGTTGGAGACACGTGAGACAGCAGATCACGCTGGAAACCTAAAACCGGTAAAACCGTTTTGGATCGGGCAGAGAAGGTGGCAACTATTGGGCCGAATGGGCCTCCCATCATCCTCATCAGCATTCATCCATCAGGTGCTTGTTCCTCGACTGCGTGTGGTTTGGCACTGTAGTAAACAGCCACAGCACAATCCGAATAGGTGCGCTACAGTCGGCCTGTTAGCAGGAACGGTTGCAATTTATTTGACACACACGTGCATGCATGTCTATAATGTATAATAAAAATGTTCAGAGGTAACCTTTGTGTATTGCATTTTTTAATTTACACACAATATCCCATAATGCCCTATATCCAAATCCAGTCTAAATTTCAGCCATGATGTGGATATTGTTTTAGAAATGTGTAACATTGTTATAAGCCTTTATTACATGAACGTGTCACAGACTATTATAACACATTATGATCCATTATGACTGTGTGTTTTAAGTACAGTGTTATCAGAAACACCAGGGAAGGCAATATCTTTAACCAGACAAATTCCCAAGAGCTCAAGCAGCTCCTAAGTAGCCTACTCCTGTCTTGAATAACTATTGATTACATTCTGCACACTCTGATTTACTCTTAAGGCGAGACTCAAATTGTGGATTATTAGCTAGTCATTAGCTATGGTGTTACAAACCATTAACATCTGAATTAATACTAACATCCCCAGCAACAACAAAAACCGGACTGTAATATGGATAAAATAAATTTGTGATGTTGTGATGATAATGTTTACAGTACAACTGCTATCTCCATTTCATAAATAAACTGCAGAAATGTGATTTTGGTAACCATGTATTTGACACACCGTATTAAACCAAGAAATAATCATATATGAAGAAAGCTACGAATGCACTTAATGCATAATGTATTGCATGTAATACATTTTCATTATGTAAGACTACACAAAGTGAAAAGGGGTAAATGGCTGCACTAAGACATGTGTTTATCTCTGTAATATCTTGTGCACAAATAGATATAAAGCAATTATAGTATTCAAAGTCTGCTGAGTCTTTCCTCAACAGGCAACTTCAGGGAGTAAGTAAGTAACTCATAGTATTCCTGTACAAACAGTTGCTATATTACATGCAAAACACAACTGTTACAGTCAACAGTCCATATCCCACATCAATATTAACTCATACTGAAACCTAATAGATAGGCTGAATATTGAAATAATATTTAGAAATTAGTGACTGATAAACATCAGATTTATAGAAATAAAGAAATAAAGGTTAGGTTTGAAGACATGCTAAGAGTTTAGCAGTTGGCCTAAAGCTGTGATAATATAAATCTAATATTAATATAACCCAGTTTACCCATCATGCAAGGAGCTCAATGATGTCACTGTTAAACACCATGTGTTAGTATAGTCAGACAGACATTGATAAACCTGACTATATGAACATTTCCACAACCTTTTTTATCCTGAGACCCAAGTTCATGTCCTACAGTTTCAGAAACCAGTGCAGAAAAAGTTCAGTCTTCTATGACTGCACGGGAACTGCCATGGCCTCTCCCCTTTTACTTCGTACATGACAGATTTGGTGGCATTCACTTCATGTTCACCCAAAATGTGTTTTCATGTGTGTCTATGTATGTATGTGTGTGTGTGTGTCAGTGTTGGTGTCAGGTAAGCTTTAAGGACTTTAAGCAATGTTAGAAAACAGTAAAAAAGTTTTAGGCCCAGACGTGACGCAAAGCCTTTATCGTATCTTAAATCGTTTGCTATAGTCTGTCCGATGCAAGATAGGCAGCAGTTTGCTTTTTGTCAGGCATGAGTAATCCATCCCAGAAGAGTAAATGAATCCTCTTTGAATATAGATTGAGGCAAGGTGTTGTGTGATGGCTGGGAGTACTGTGAGGCCCACACCAGGGGGCACTGTCTCCTCTATACAGATACCACTAATACTGTACTATCACCTTGTGTGTGTGTGTGTGTTTATGTATCTGTATGTGTGCACAGGTGAGTACATGTAATGGCGTCTATGTGTGCATGTGTGTGAGTGTACACACGCACTTGCCAATATATAAGTGCGTTTGTGCACCTGTCTGCCTGTGAAGGTGTGTATCTGTGCGTGTGGGCGTGTGCATGTGTGTGCGTGCGTGCTCGTGTAGTTGTCTGCATGCAAAGGGGCATTCTTTTGTGTGTTTTCTTGCAAAAGTGTATGTGTATGTGTGTGTGTGTTCGTGTGTATGTTGAACTCGGCAGCAGTACATTCCAGGTCTCAGTTTCAGACAGGCTAGAGATCCTGAGATATTTTAGTCCCAGCCTGATGGAGATATAGGAGATGGGAGAGAAGAGACAGACAGAGAGAGGCAGAAAGACAGGCAGAGAAGCAGGCAGACAGAAAGACAACAGAATGACAGACAGAGAAGCAGGCAGATGGAAAGACAACAGAATGACAGACAGAGAAGCAGGCAGATGGAAAGCAGACAGACAGAAAGGCATCGGGTCAGACAGACAGAGGCAGACAGGGAAAGAAATATAGTGGCAGACAGACAGGCAGCCCATTCCTGTATCAGCCGGAGAGCATTATCCAATTTAGACTGACGTCGATTATTGTAGAGGCAGCTCTCAACATTGTGAACATATATGTTATTGAATGGCTGAAGTGATACCATGATTAGGATATGAGAAATTGAAAGAGCTGTTTTTTTAAGCAATGCAGTCTCTGTGTTGTCATGAAGGGGGAAGAAGAAGAAAAAGCAAATAAAAAAACATAACCAGGGACTAGAATATTTGGGCAAATTTATTTGAAAGTCCCTCAGTTAATGTGTGGTGTCACAAGCACATGTTAATGAAGGAGAATTACAATTTATATATGGAACCAGTTATTGAAAATAACCACCCCGAAAATGCCCTAAAATGAATTATCCTATTTTGAATTTCATACACTTGGCAACCCCTTCCTGATAATCCACCTTATACTAATGCACATATACAATACATTTAGCATCAATAAATGTTTTACAATTCAATAAAATTCTCCCCAAAATGTTTTATCACTTTATATCAAAGCTTTATGTTGTAATTAAATAATTCCCCATTTTCAGTAGGCCTGACCACTTCCAGTATAACAACGGTCTCATTCCTTTGCTCACTGAACATAGCGCCATACTGCAACCAGTCTATTTATGAATGATGTCATCTTACATGATTGAAGGAAACAGCTATTGATTTCTCATATATTTTCTCCCAACAGAATTTACGATTGAATAATCCAGAACTGGCAGAGTTGCTTGTATTGTATTAGTTGATGATTGCTAACCCCCTTTGGTAGGGTAAATTGCCCAGCGTTGACTCGAACGGCTAAAGGGTATAACTTTGATGTCATGCCTCTTTGTTTGTTTCGCTTCTGACTAAATGATTATTGATTTTTTATTTTTCATATGCTTTTGAATCTCATGAGTGTAGCTGGTTGAGAGTTTTCTTTCTTCCAGGTATGACTTATATTGAAATGCAATGCCTGTGCACAATGTGCCTCTGTATTCTGTTGTGTGTGTGTGTGTGTGTGTGTGTGCGTGCATCTGTCTGTCTATCACTCTCGCTGTCTGTCTGTGCATGGCTGTGGGTCCCTGTCTAACAGTGCTCTGGTGAAGCAGAGGAATGGCCTAGTTATGTAGTCATATTGAGCTGGTTTGAAATCAATACGGTCTGGGATATAGTAGCATGATTAAAGCCTGAGCCTGGCTATTGTTCACAGCAACCACTGGCTCCATCTTGACTTATTAGAACCGTACATTGAGTTTGTCCAATTTGAAAATCTGTTTTTGTCTGCCTGTCTGTCTCCTCCTAAACTAGGGCTCATCATAATGGTTTTATATTTAGCAGTGTGTTATAATCAACAAAGGTGTGATCCCAGATTGAAAATATAGTGTGTACTTTGCTCTTGCAGGCATCCTCACTATCCCAAACTTGCAGAGGGTATAGCATGTGCTTGTGTGTGTGTGTGTGTGTGGGTGTGCAGAGGGAAAGAGAAGTTGCGCTGGGATCTTTCATTGTGAAAATGCAGTCAGCAAAGTGGACCGGAGTGTGTTTCAAAAAAAAAAAAAAGAAAAAGCGAAACGCCGCACTTGTCTTTGTGTGTCTGTCATTACGGCAGTGTTACATTTGCTGTGTTTTGATACAACCTTGTTGTTTGCAGGCGCTCTTACAATTCAACCCCTCCCCCTTTGGGTTTGTCGAGGAAATGTCTTTGGTCTGGGTTTTTTTTGTACAGAGGGGGAGGGGGTCAGTGGGGTGTGTGTGTGTGTGTTGGGGGTGGGGGCGGGGGTGGCGAGGGGTTGGGTGGCGGACTGGCGACAGGCCGTCATCTCTCTTCCCCGCCTGGCATCTGCCCACCGCTGCCAACCCTCTTCTAATCAGCAGCCGTCCATGTGCTTGGCAGCGGAGGGGGTTTCAAATCAGTCCCTCGCCCCAAGTTAAAAACCCTAAGCCCTATCACTTTGTAAACGGGTACCTTTAGGGCGACTGAAGCAGGGGCGCCTCTGATGTGCTGAAGTGGAGAACATTGGTTGCCACGTTGCCTTGAATATGTTATGCTGCGAGCGTTGTTGCTGTTGTTCTTGTTCTTGTTTTTCGTCGTTTTTTTTGTTTTTTTTCTTCTTTCTACCAAAATCACAAAGCGTCTCTTTCTTAGGTTTGATTTGTTTAACATGCTGCTAACTGACATGGATGTTGGGAAAACAGTTTTCGGGGAGGAAAGTCGGGGAGTAAGTCAGTAAACTGATGGGCTTGAAGCGTAATTCCTCTTGAAAAACACAGGCAAACAACATTTGCACTTGTGGTGACACACAAGTATGTATTTAGCTTTATTTTGACACATTGTCTGAAGTGGTAAGAAACTGGGAAAGATGTACCTGCCTCCTAATTCACAGTTAAAAAACCCTCTCACATGTTTTCCTCGTGTAAATAAAATCGGACAAAATGCTGTCTCCCAGATTACAAGTGCGGATTCTATATGGACTTGGAAACAAATCGAATCATGTGACATGTAGCATAAAACTAGCAGGCCCTTTCATTTGCCGGGTGGAGGGTGTGGGGGGGGGGGGTTTGGATGGGAGGATGGTTGGGTTCGGAAGTAACAGGCACAAAGAGCGGGCTATGTGGAAGGGGAAGAAGAAAACCCCCACAAATTATAGGAATTATGTGCAGCATGGGTTTCAAACACGCACACATCCAGACAGGCTGATTGATGAACCAAACGAGTCACCGAAAATCAAAGGGGGGAAATAAAGGGAGACACAAAGGGGGAACAATTTGAAATGGACTAACCCTCTCCGGTGGCTCTGTAGCCAAGGGTCGGGCAGATAGGGTTGCCTAGAAAGAGTCTGCTGACAGCCAGTGTCACTGGGCTTTGTAATCATTGTGCTGGACCTGATAGGGTTACTAGCGGCTAATCCAGGTTGACCTTGGTTAGGTGCCCTGAATGAGGACGGCTTTGTACAGTTGGGACAAGCTAACAGTATGACGGCGATGCTGACATATAATGTCTGCGTGGGGACTTGCCACCGCAGCTCTTTTGTTGTACTATCGAGTTGCGAGTCCTGGGCGAAAAAAAAAAAAATAAACAATGTTTTTCTCTCTTTCTCTCTCTGAATGGAAGAAAGGTGGCATTTAAATTGTCACTGGGGAGAAGGTAAGCTTGTATCTCAGGGTTCGAGAGGTCAGCTCTTGTGTTGGATGGTGTTCGAATGACTTCAATACAAATCCTATCGTGATGAAATTTCATGTTGTTGCCACGTAATGGCCTGTGTATGTGTGTGTGTGTGTGTGTGTGTTACTGTGTCTGTGAATGTGTGTGTGTGTGTGTGTGTACAGTAGATGTGATAGAAATGCCATCACAGATCTCCAACATGTTCCTACAAAGAGTATCAATAAGCCAAGGCCAAACAGATGCAGCAGTATTTTCTTTTCCCCCCCCCCCACAGAAACACCAGGTATTCCACACGTGTTTTTCTGGAAAGAATAAGAGGCAACGGCAACAATTTGTGGCCGTTGGGCTTGATGTCACTGGTCCATAAATTAGTGCCGGGTAAAAAAAGAACAAGAAGTATTTTGAACGAATCATGCCGAGTCTGGAATGGTACCTACTGGTACAAATAAATGGAACCTCCGACTCCGAGTTTCCCATGAAAGCTCATTGAGTCGGACAGCGGCTCTTCCGATGTCCGGCTAGTCGCCTTTCCCCCCCCCCGCCCACTCAAGCCAAGCTCTCTCATGCTGCACTGAGACAAACGGCTCGGTACTGTAGCCTGAGCCACAGGACCACTTTCGGTGATCGCCATGTAAGCACTGCGAGCTTGATTCTGTGTGGGCTAAATCAATGTATTGCATTATAGCTTCACTGACGAAGACATCCATCTCACATGTCACCGAGTCGTTCAGGTTTTGGAGTTTCAGGGGCGTGACCCGGATGTACTGAACGCTCAAACTCGACTCAGCATTCTGCAGATACTGAGCCTGCGGTATCTGGTGAGGCAGGAAGCTGCAGGTTTCAGGACGATTTGTTGAATTGATACTTGCTTGTTTTGCATATTCGACGGAACCAATCTATTATTTTTTCTCAAGCCATATTACATATTATTAATCTTAAATAAAAAGTCCAACAAATAACAATTAACCTCACACACCAATTACAAAATTACTATTTTTGTGCTTCTCTCATGTAAAATAGACAAGTAGAATCAATAAATTTAAACTATTAAGAATTAAAAGCACTTTCCATGACTTTGTAGGTCACCATTTAAAAATGTAATGATAAAATAATAAAGTTAAAAAGGATATGCCATGAGTTGACACCCCCACAATGCTACCAACCATTATTAGCAGGTCCTGCCCTATTGGCCTGAAAGGTGAACAGCACTAAATAACAGTTGCTGCGTAAGGCACACAGGACTTGGCCCAGAAGTTAGGAAGACCTAATAGCTCAATCTAAGAAAAAATCTGAAAAACCCAGACGTTTTATTCATTTTGAGGTACTGGTACAGAATGAACAAATCACCAAAACGGCTTAAACTGCCCAACGCTACCATCAACGCAAAGGGGGACAGTAAAAAAATAATCCATTGATGATTTTCTTCACCGTTGTGCTTATTTTATTCCTTAAGAAAGCTTGGGTGACACTTTCAATACAAAAAAAAATTAATTGCCACGAAAATTTGTAGCCATTGACATAAACCAGTAAATCCAATGAGAATGTTTTCAGCAACATCAGTATGTCACAATGTTGAGAGAGAGAAGCTGCATTTAGCATTTAGGCATTGTTGGACATCCTCACCGCACACATGCATAAAAACATTCACCCACATCCATCCATCCACATCCACACCCATACACCACAACCTCACCACCCCCAGCACACACACACACACACCTGCAGGCTCCAACCGGTGTGAAGGCAGTAGAGAGAAGGCATCCTTGCCTTTCTTCCTGCCAGGGAGAGCTGTAAACGGGAATGGGATTCCCATCCCCTGGAGCCTGCTACTAATCCACAACAGGCCCACTGCTGGATTACTGGGGACATCAGCTGACATGCCAGCTAGCGCATACGTGCACGCGCACACACACACACACACATATTGGTACACGCTCGCATACACATGTGTACCAGCCACCAAATATGTGCGGCATACACATACAAGCAGACCGATGGACACACATCACATGCATTGATAGAACACACACGCGCACACACACACACACACACACACACACACACACACACACACACACACACACACACACACACACACACACACACACACACATCCATACATACACAGTGAACTCACACATAATCAAGACCTGGAATGCAACTCATGGCTTTAATACATTGGCAGGACAATATAGAGATTGTCATTTTTCTGCAGTCAGGAATTGGCAGTAATGGTTAAGTCTGTCCTCTATTGTCCCTGCTGGTCTGGATGCTGGTTGATGTATACAGTTGTATCCATGGTGTCCTCCTCCTCATGCATTCATCCACACCTATATCTATATTACTATGGTTAATGTTAAGTTATTAAATTGAAATAAATGTAACTTTATCCCAAGCTGCAAATGTTTCTCAAGCTGCAGGTTGCCAGATAATTCCTTGTGTCTTCTGTCAACTGACAGAAAAGCAAAATTTGGATTTTCCAAACATGTCCTCCTGGAGGAGTTTGGAAAATCCAAATTGCATATAAGGCATGCACCAGTGAGTTACAGCTGCACTGATTATACACCTCCAGGAGTGACTCGCTGTTGCATGTAAGGCATTAACGAAAAAGTGAAACTTCAAGGACGATTACACCTGTATAATTTCTGTATAAAAATTAAGCTACACTCATAATTTTAATTTAATATTTATTTGTAAAGCACTTTTCGAAACAAAGCTACAAAGTGCTGTTTCATAAAAATGACAAAAATCTGATACAGTAAAGGTACATATCTGTAGAGGAACAGGTCAACAGAATAAAAAGAAAAATAATGCATCAATATCTCTGTCTTTGTTCTAGGCAAAACAAATGTCATCATTCATGTTCACCCTTTTTATATTACCTGTAACAGAGACCCCTCCCCCTTTGTATTGTTGTATTATCATGCCCTTTATCATTTGATCATATCACACAGACATTATAAAAATGATTACATCCTTGCTATACTGAACGATTACTCAGCACCCTTGAGTCAAAGGTTTCAGAAAAAGTCCAATTGCACTCGGTTTCCAACCACTGGAGAGCACATGTCATTGTCTGGCAGCTGTTTGGGAAATTTGAGTACAAATGCAGTACGAATTCAGGATAGACACGTGGTGGGGTGACTAACCCAGTATTGTATCACACAAGTATCAGCTCCAACTTCCACAAATCAGCTGTAACACATTTCTAATGCAGTCAGGTAAATCCCAGCCCATGATCAGGTCAAGCGTGGTAGCGGTATTTGTGGTAAACACTGTTCCACTCTGGGGGGCTAAACGTTTTGTGTCAGTAAAGAGTAATTACACCCTTCGACGTTGTATCTATCGTGTTAATCTCAGTCCGGAGCAGCCACTTTATTCTCTAGTTTGTTTAATAGCTCACTACCAGCTTTATTGTTTCAAAGTGCTCGATAGCAAACCTGTAAATTCTCTGTTCAACATTTGCCCCCGCGGCGTCGCGGTTCGCCGGTGCTGAATGTCGGAATAAAGCAAACAGTCATTGATCTGCAATCAAAGATCCAGGACAGGAGGTCATTTACATGTTGAGAAGGGAACCATTAGGAAACTGTGCTGCAAGGCATGTGTGGAGTTAAATTCATTTAGCAGTGGTTCGCTGGTGATATCGACTCGCCTAAGCAAGGTATATGGCACCGGTCTCAAAAAAAATCACTAAGCTGTTCTGAAATATTGTGTGTAGTAGCGCTAGATGCTGCCTGTCACTAATTAGAAATTGATGTGCATGTGTGCTGTATACAACTAAGCCGAGTTAATTATCTAGGGACCGGGGGGAGAGAGACGCAGGCTTTATACTCTGGGCCTTGATACAAGGCAAAGAAATCAGATAGGAGGCAAATGGCTCTTGAAAATTAGGCAGAACCACTTATTGGCGGTTGGTCAAGTTTTCAACTGTCCCAGGAGTCCCGAATGCTTATGCAATGTGTTGCAGCTTCTGTTAAAATTTGATGATTAAATGGGCAAATACTTCCCAGATTTGTCGACTGAGAGTGGGGGCTGTTTATTTTATTTATTCATAGCGTGAATATGAATAATTTACCAGTCAGCAGTTTTTGTCAGGGGAGAATCATTATTGTGTGTGACAGGCTAAAGGTTTGTGATTTTTACATTTGGCACATTTCTACTGTATTGACAGCCGCCAGCCCATGTCAGGGCCCGCTCTCTGTTTGCTTAGAGAGCAGACAGGCTGTTCTCATGCACGTGTAACAGGTTACAATAATCTTGTGAATTTTCATAAATCCAATCCCTTTGTTTATGTGGTTTTATGCCTATTTCCTTTCCACACCTTTTTGGGGGTTCCTATGCTTCTTGCTCGTTACCTTCCTTGGCAGATGCTGCGTTTCCCAGAGTAGCCAGACATGTGGCGATCAGCCTGAACATATTTCAGTTTGTGTTAGCTGGCTAAGAACAGCATCAATGTCTTCTCCATGTGAACAGAACCACGACACCCTCAGCCAATCCCCTTTGTCAATATTTATTCACGATGCCCCTTCTATCGTTTAAATAGATCTCTGCTGGAATGGAAACATCCAGACGTCCCACCTCTGCCTGTCTGGTTCATCTAATAGGCAATATAGCCAGTGCAGAACCTATGGCAGTGTTAGAGCAGCGTCGTGTTCTGGTGCTTACAGACGAGGAGAAGGAGCAGGACTGGGTCTGAGGTTCTTCACTTGGACTCTAGCTTAACACAAGAAAAGAGAAAATATCATTGGATGTAACCTTGGTCGCCTCTCGCAGAGATATCCAGGGATTTAGAAAAGTACAGAATACACACAGATTACATTTTCTAAGGTTGCAGAACAAAAATAGAGAAAATAGTATTACAGGAAAGAGACTAAATCACAAGGTACAGAAATACCGAAGACTAGCCAAGAATACTTATATTAGATAATAATATACTGACAGTAATGGTTGGGGGAAAAAATCTTATTTCAACACAATATCAATAACTACAAAGATTTAAAATCACTGAATCAATAAATAACTTGTTCTTGTGTAATGTGTAATTAAAAACAAATGTAAGTGAATCAAAACACATACACACAACAGCATCTCAATAACTCAGCCCATATACTGGCATGAAACTGTCAGCTGTCTCACATTAACATTACATCGGAATCAGTTTATTTACAGTTGTCTATCAGACAGCGTCACTGTAGCTTAGTGCAGCTGTGCCAGCTAGACTCTATAGCCAGGCTGGTGTAAATCTGAGTCAGCTGCCTAACAAGAATATTATATAGAAACCAACTTATATTTAGCATATCATACTGTATTATAAGAGTTTGTTATTGCTGTGCCAGTGAGACCGGCCTATCTTGACCAGGTTAAAACATCACCACATCTGGTTTAACACAATCATGCACAGTACATGAGTGACATGTGGGTGTCTACCTGGCACCCCTGGTAAGAGAAAATGAAAAGAAATATGACCAATAACAACCATAGAGAGAACGTCAGCCTAGCTTTCCAACAAACTTGTTAGCCATATTTTCTCAGTCGATACACTTAAGTTACAAATATCGGATTACGACAGCATTAACACTGTTTGTTGCATGAAATATTTAGAGCAATAGTTATTTATTATATTTATATTTATTATAGCAAAAGATATTTAGAACTTTTTTTAACTTAAAGGCTGTCAAAACAGTAATGTGTAAGCATGTGAGACGTTCGTTAGCCAGATCGTTAAAGCTGTTACATTCGCTGTGGAAGCTCTTTCCGAAAAATCCACTGGTGCACAGGAAGTGATGCGTTTACTGTTCAACGGAAACAGCAACATCGGTTTGTTTGAAATAAATGGAAGACGAACTGGGTAGTTAGCATGAGCAAGCGATAAAGACCAAGGCTGATCTGACAGAAAAGAGCGCCAAGAGTATAACAATAATGTGGATTTTCACTCATCAAGAAACACACATGAAAACCTTGAGGTGTCTCACTTTATATGACCTCCCACTACCGAACTGCCGCGACTGCTGCTTTTCACAATTTAGAAAAACAAACCTGCGAAAACAGATGGATGGGTAGACAGGCAGAAAGACAGACAGCCCCCCCGCCCCCCACCACCCTGTTTTGCCCCAACATCAGTAGTGTCTTCTCTCCTCTACTCAGTGAAGGTCGATTGAGTTCTCCAGTCTGTTATCAGAATGGTATTTGATGAAATGGTGGCGATAACAGGAGGAGTGAGTAAAGATGGGAAGAAACAGAACAGCTGGTGCTCAAATTATTATCTGGGTTTAGCATAGCAACAGATTTATTTTGTTATACCATAGTAGATATACTTGATGAGTACCTTAAGCTGCATTGCAAGATTTCAAGATCATTTTAGGGGCATTTAGAAGCTTGAGGTAATTTAACAGAGAGCTAAAAACATGGATGTGGGTGGTTTTTAAACGGTAATAATAATTAAAAAATGGACTTGTTATTTTGGATCAAGGTTTTAATTGAAAACAATCCATCTTAATCTATCTTAGAAATGGAGAGCTGTGTTTTGATAGACTCTTCCACCCAGCTTCGGTGCAGCGTCGGAGGGTTTGACATTGGCTTCCTCTGAAAGAATCCCCAATAGCTCTAGCTGTCTTCAAGCCGTAATTGCTTGTTGCCAACATCACAGATGAGAAGTGACTGGTGCCCAACTGGCAGACTTTGCTTGTAGCAAGGCCTTGACTGGATTGAATGGGGGGGGGGGCTGGGATGACAATCCTCTTATATCCAAACTACAGCCCTGTCTGTTTTATCATCTCAACCAGAAGTCAGTCAGACTGTTTTACTTTCCGTTGAGTGGTAGATTTATTTTTGAAATGCAGAGGGCGGTTTTGTATAGCTGACGAAACCATGGGAGCCAACGAGGGTCAGTCTGATGTGGACATACCGTTGAGAACGAAGAACTGGGCAAAAATCAAGTATTTATTATGATTACTAACGTGTTTCCATATGTAAGAATTGTGGCGAACTACCCTTTAATATGCTATAATATACAAACCAAACCTTTTTTTTTTTTACCTCAATTTGTGCATCATGACTTACGGAACAACAACAAAAAAAACCCAATAAGTAGATGTTGTCTCTCATTTTACAACCACCACATTACACACACACAAACACACACACACATACACACACACACGCACTGCGCCTCCCTCAGTCGATGGGATCATCACTAAAAAGTACCTGCAACACTTTGACGGACCTCAATCTAACCAGGTCCTTTCCCATCAAGGGACGATTATGTGACTAGCCCCGAGTTACTGGCAATAAAAGAAATGTCTCTCTTTTTTATTACATCTCCCAATCGTGAACAATGGAACGTTTGCCTCTGAGCCATTTATTCAGCTCTGATGTATGATTAGCACAGGGCAAATCAATACCATGTTGGATGATCTTAACGGAAAGGTACAGTGATTTCCCCTCCGTCACAGGGTCGAGCGCTGATATTTGTCTGTCAGCAGTGACATGCTATCTCTGGCATGGGCACTGGGGCCAAAACACAGGTATTGATCCCGTCAACATTGATGGCCCTAATGGTATTGAGGATGAAGGAAACTGCCTGCCACTGGAAATGTAATGCACCGTATGGAATGGCCTTCCTAACCAAGGGAAGAAACATGGTGTTGTTCTGTTTTCGTTGTAAGTTATGGTGAAGGTTCACAATTGAAATTGCGCAAAGCGAAAGTATGTATGGTCATGAGGACAAATGTAAATGATCGTGGCTTGAAGATAGAGCTTTTTTTCCTGCACTCGCCAGCACAACTAACAACAAATGCACCGTTCTGCTCGTCGCACATAGTTTAGTTGGACCGTGCGTGATTATGCAACACTTGAGAGTTGGTATCCTTTCTTGAGATATGCACCGTTTGATTCGCTGGCTAACAGCTCGGTTGTTAACATTTTTTTGTGTTTATCTTTCCCGGTACAGCGTCTTCATTTTCATTTTAGTGTCTCTTCTATAGGGAACAGAAAAAAAGCATTTCCTCATGAATATGTCTGTATGTATATATCTTTGTCTAATCAGACTAGGTACAGGATTTGCAATTACATATGTTGTGCTTTAACACTAGGGATGTAGTTTTGTGATTGCAACATGATACATACGTTTTTGTCACATATCAGCTAACGCTTGTTTTTCCTGTAGGTCAGTGCATTACAACGGAGCCGGTGCCAGCAAGAGTTGTCGCCATCTGAGGTATAGCACCAGCAGATTGACAGAAACAGGCGGTTAACCTCAAAAATCCCACTGCTGCATTCTGGTTCAAACACACAAGGTAAGAAATATTGCTGTTGTGATTTTTTTTTTTTTTTCCCTCTCTTGTATACCAAGAGCTTTTACAGTCTCAAGAGACAAATGTACTTAAGAAGTGACAGAGAGCTTCTCAGAGGTGTTAATAGACCCCTGTGTTTCTGTGTGGTGTGTGTTCATCTGACTCTCAGAAGCCCTGATGGAACAGTTAACCTCCTTTAATATGAGACCCTGAGAAAAAAAAATAAAATCTTGATTCAAGGGATGTGAAAACAAGCAACCTTTATCAGAAAGCCAGCAGCTGTGCTCCCCTTCCAGACCCAGTGTTGTACCCCCCCCCTCTTCGATTGCATTTACAAGGGAACAGCACAGTGAAAAGTCCGGCTAAGTAGTTAATCCACTGGTTTGGCGGAAGTTGGGAGGAAAAATGAACAGAGGGGTGTAATGAACACGACCTGCCTTCAGGAGCCGACGCCTTTCGTCTCAGGAACCAAAACCCAAATGCAGGAGCCTCTGATTGCGCAAAAACAGTTGGCTTGCAGACAATAAACATAATTGTATTTGAAATGTGTGTGTGTGTGTGTGGAGGGGGTGATTGCGGTGGTAGCAATGCATGTATGTTATGTGTGTGTGTGTGTGTGTGTGTTTGTTAGTGTGCATGCACGCCCCTGTGAAGTGATGCATTTGGCTGTGTGTGTGTGTGTTCCTCAGTGTGGTTATGTGCATGCGTACTCAATGCCCCCGGCTAAGTCTCCTTAGACTTGTTTATTTATTTCCCTTGCTTAGACCCTAGAATATGCTGGGGGGCTAGACAGACACAGCGGAGTACACAAGGAACATTTTATTAATTCATTGTCAGAAATTATCACTCAGCATGAATATTAATAGAGCCAAAGTGGGCTTCATTGAGAAGGTTGGAGTTCTAATAGCACGGAGAATCATGGGAATTGCCAGTGGAGAGGAAGAAGAAACCTGTGGCTGAAATGTCAAGCAGGCCAGGTTGCTTGTACTACTGTACGCAAAATTGGAAACAGAGTTTTTAAAGTTTAAAGTTACAAGCTTAAGTTTAGGTTTGTGTGTGGGTAAGGTGTTGTTGGTGGAGGGTCCCCACAAGTATAGTAATACACAACTGTTTTTACAGCCACACATTTGCAGTGTTCTGTGGGTTGGGCCTGTTTCTGGTGGGCTCCCATGTGGCAAGTGCACTAATACTCTTTGATGAGAAGGTAACCCCACCCTTATCTCACATTTATACCTTTTATTTCTCCTAGACACAAATTAGCTCGTTTGACATCAAGATGAGACTAAAGGCATTTTCTCCTCTTTCTCAAATTCAACACAAAAGCTCATGTTGATCTCCCTCTGATCAAAACAAGAGATCTCCAAATGATCTCAAACGTGTCATTTATCTCTCCTGAATATGAAACCATGAGATTAGAGAAAGATCTCAAAGAAAACTCAAGATGATATTTCATGATTCCATCTTCTCAAACATGCCCAGTTTTCACATCCTGTTGCATTTTCCTATTGAAGCCATGGGATCAGCAGCCATATAGTAGGATCTTATTACCATTGTATATGTCACATGTTAGCATCTCAAATTGATTCTCTGTTTGTCTCCCTCTTGCTCCGAAAGGGGTTTTAGGAGAAACATTTCAGATGTTAAATGTTAAAGATGAAAAAAGACAACTGAGCAAAATATTTTTCCTCTGGGCCGTCAAAATATCTAATATCTAATATTTGGATCCTTAAAAGATTAAGATCCCTTGTTCTTACAGTCAAGAGTAAGAGGACGGATGCATTTTTCTTTCCTATATCAGTCTAACATTGAGTGTACACAACAGAAAACCTCTTGAGCACTTAAAGAAGTACAATACAAACACCATTTTGGAAATTTGATGTCATTACCAGATACTCAGAGATTTTACTATGCACAGTACAGCATGATATAACCTTCTCGCCTCAATCAATAAATAGTCATCACACTGGTCATTACAAGTCCTCAAGTTTTCAAGGTAAAGGCATCATTGAGGTTAAGCTACAGTACACACACAGAGCACAATGCCATCAGATGTCATGTCAGTCATGGACGGCTGGAAGAAGGACACACACACACACACCCAAAGATGTGCCGACCCACACTCTGAGTGCTTCTGGATAGAAACAGAGAGTGACAGTGATAGAATTTACTGCGATGGTATCAGCAAAGCAGCCATCACAGCTTTGGCAGATTGGAAGGCCATCAGGACCCATCTCCCTGGCTCCGATCAGCGTTCGCAACCTGACATCAACCCGCGATGTTAACTCCAGGCCCTGAAAGGGGGCTATGAACCATGATCAGCGATATCAAGAAATAGAAATCCATTTTCCTGCCTTGGGGAGGGGGTAGGGGGGGGGGGCGGGGGGGTGAATGAATATCAGTGGCCTCTTGGTCTGGTCTGATCTGGTCTAGTTGGGTGTCTCTCTGCCTCACCGTGCAGGGCCCTTCAGCTGTTTTTCCCTCTCCTCTTGTTCTGAAGGTTAAAGGATTAGGAGCTGTGTTTTCAGGCCGGATTGCTGTCCTGGCATGGATTTAGATTTTGGCCACACACTAGAAACTAGAGCCCCACCACACGCGCAGGTGCACACACACACACACACACACACAGACACACAGAGAGAGAGAGAGACCACCAGCACCACCGCTGAACAGGAGGTTGAAGGGATTAGCAGGAAATACCAAAAGATGGTGGCGAAAGCATTTTTTTTTTTTTTTTTCTTCTTTCTTGTTCTTTACGGAGCTAAATAACAAAATGAGAACAAACCAGAGGTGGTCATATAAAGTTTTTCCCTCCTCCTTCCTCCTTGCTTCCTCTGGTCCTTCCTCCGGTCCTCGCGAAACATGCTGACCGAGCGCGCCGTGGCATTTCCAAAAGCAAAAAGCCATTAAATATGAACACGGTGTGTGTGTGTTTCTTATTTTTTCTCCGATCTTTCTTCTTTCATTTGATTATTTTCAGTTTTGCTTAGAAACTTATATAGCCAGGCAAAGTTGTGATGAATTATTGATCGAGGACAGCTTCATCAAAGCACCATGTTTTACACGTACTTGGCATTTCTTAACACTGAATTTACTGAGAACCGACACTAATGCGCTCATGTCGTCCAAACTTGTTTACAAATCGGGGCAAGTCAGTGGACCTTTTGCTTTAAAAAACTGACGTCCAGGTACTGACTGAACTGGCCTGAAAGCATCGAGCATGAGTGCAGAGGAGAAAGTGTGTATGGCTGTGTGTGTTTGGGTTTGCATGAGGGAACATACTCCAGATTTTAAAAAATGTATGAAGAACACAGGCTTTTTCTTTCTCGACAGAAAGAAGGAGAGCAAACGCTTCCCAGAACGCCAGGGGAAAACACAGTTCAAATAGTGTGAGGGCGAAGGGAGCAGATCAGAGAGAAAGCTGTTTGCAGTTCAGGCCTACAAGGCAATTCCTCCCCCGACTCCCAGGTGAGAGAGCTCAAAGAGAAATGAACCTGAGGTACCAATTTGTTGAGTTTTGTTCAATAGATGGGAGGGTGCCTGGAGATTTTACCCCGAGTGTGCTGGAGCCAGGGCCAGTAAACAAAATTACTTAAGGATGGTTACATATTCTCTCTCTGTCTTCCGTCATGCTTGAAGGAGAGAAGCTCTTTGTCTTTGCTCTGCCCGACTTGTGTTCCATGTGAGTGCAGGTAGATAGAGCGCAGGCGACATGTACTCTATCTTCTCAATCTTGACAACTTCTGGGCTGTTTTCCTCGTCTCTTACAAATCTTCTTCACTCCGAAGCGAGTGCAGACTGCGAACCTGAATGGCAAACTTTAGCAAAGCGGATTTAAATGTGGAGGGTTTTGAAACTGGGAGTAAAACTTGTTCTTTGCAAAAGAAATGGCCTAATTTACAGTACATTTGGAATACTCTATTGTTTTACAAGTAGCATTCCTTATCAACTATGAGTCTTTCAGTGGCTATGTCTTGATTTTCATAATGCGATGCTGATTTATGTACAGACAATTGTGAATAACTTTTCATACTCCGTATCTGCTCTTCGGTACACATACCTGCAGACAGGGGCTCTGCAGGTTTGAATAATTGCAGCAATGAATATTCCACCGCAAAGATAACCTGCGGTGTTATTTGAAACCCCACAGACACAGTAGTTTCATCATAACGCTCGCGATAAAAGTGACTGTGACATACATCGCAGGACACCTCTCTCCCATTTTTACAATATGCTCATCGGCACCGAGCAGCGGAATGAATTCCCGCACGTCACCATCGCCGAACCCCCCCCCCCTATTCACATCAGTCCCGCAGAACAATCCATTAATTCACCCAGATCACAATCTGCACAGATTCAATTATTCCTAAAACCATAACCATAATACAGAGCAATGGCAGGGCTATATATTCAAACCAATATTTATTTGTAATAATGCCAGCAGTCTCTCTGTCAAAGCCCCGCCAGACGGGTGGAAAAGGCGCTGAGCGGAAACCGGACACAGCCTATTGAAAGGCCCTGCTGATTTATTAATGCTTACCCACTTAAAAGTCACTTCATTTTTTCCGTGCCTTCAGTCTACATAGCACCGCATGTGTGGATGTTTGTGTCTGTTGGTGAACCAGTATTGTCGAAACACATAATGTATTCCTCTGTTAACATTCCTTCTTGTTTGATGTGCTCAGGCTGTACCGATCGATTCAACTCAAACTAAAAGTTCATCTTGGGCTCAGGACATGATTTTTTTTTTTTTTTTTTTTTTATCGCTCATGTTTAAATATTTTGATGAAGCCTTCTGCACATTGGTGACGCTTGGGAGGCCAGATCTGAGTTGGGCACATTTTTTATGATTAACTGTGAAGGGGGAGAAAGGGAAGGGGGGGGAAAAAAAGATAAATGGTCATGAGTGAGAGAGAAAGAGAGTGAATGCCTCAGAGACTTGAGATGTAAAATTCAGATGTATGGTAACAGATGGCAAACCATGCAGAAATCAAAAATAGTTTTCATTTTTCTTTGATTTCGCAATGGCAATATTAGATGCAAATAGGACCCGTACTACAGAATGGATGGTCTCAGAAACAAAGACAAACATTGCTCGAGGTTTTCTTTCCCCGTCACCCCTTTTTTTTTTTTTTTTTTTTTGTGAAAATTACTTTTGCAGATTTCTTCACCTGTTTGTGTTCGGGCACATTCGTTTCCGAGAACTGAATACTACAGAGAAGCAGACTCCAAACAATCATCTGTCAAGTGGAGAGAAAGTCTGGAAAACAGCCATCATTGTTTACACTTGACCACATTACCAAAGCCATGTGAAGAACATAAACGCAAGAAGAAACGCCTGTGTACACACACACACACACACACACACACACACACACACACATCACTCCAGCATATAACTCCTCTCCGAGCTGTTTGGTTCTAATTGCAATATGTCTCAAAAGCCAGGTCCCGGCATCCCGTAGTTGTTTTTACAGCGAGAGGAATTAATTCTCATTGTGTGGCTGTTGTAATGTCAGAGATGAGGACCGCCCTGACCCGAGCTTGAACTCATCACTTGAAATGAAGTTGTTCACTGAGCTGTAGAAGACAAACCATAGTTGCTGCGGATTAATCAACCCCATCAGACCGCATGCAATAGAGTTCTCCCGCAGGAAATGGCTTCCATCCCGCCTCCACTTTGACCCCCGGGAAAGTGTTGAATTGGAGGGTCTTTCCATGAGTAAAGAGCAGCACATCACTGTTCCTGATGTATGTATGATATACTAAATTATATAGAGACTGAAATTAGATGTCTCATTTAATACACGGTTGGTTTTTTCCCCCGATTGGTGTGCTTGTCTGTGTGTGTTTTTTATGAAGCGCAGTTTGTGGTCTCCCTGTCTACCATAATTTCTTTTAGTTGTTCTGTCAGTATGTGTGTATATGAGTGCATTTTTATAATGCAATTACGGCACCGAGCATGTTAAGATTTCAGTATGATTTCTATTCCGGCGACCTGGCCATATGCAGTGCAGCTGTTGTGCTGAAACACGTTCTATGATGTCCTTGAAAAACACACTTCAGACAGAAGGAGGGAGGAGAGATGAGTTGTTTTGGAAAGAGTTATCTTTACTGGTGGATTTAGTCTGGCCATTTATTAGTCTGCAGGAAGCACTTCCACTGAATTGAACAGCCTATAGTCAAGCCAAATTGTGTCATTTTAGATAGAGATATCAAGACTGCATTGCAAACGTTTGGAGGCCACTCAAGAATTTTTGACAAGCAATGCTTGTGCAACATCAAAAGGATGAGCTGTGATGATTCAAATTCTCAGATGACCAAAGTCTGCATTCTCACGAGGATCTTCTCTACCCCCATTGCTTTGTAAAGTTAGAAAAACATCTTTGCTCGTGAAATGTACCAAGTCCATCAAAGCTTGCAAAGCTGGGGTCCTTTACTTAACTTGCCTTTTACCTTGGTGTACTTTTCATACGCTGTAAACCAAACTGCAATCCTTTGCCTTCTGTGCAATGTCGTTGTGTCGGTAAGTCAGTGTAGCTACCTTAGGCTGCGATGGGGCCTTCAGAGTCTAGGTGCTGAAAACCATACATTATGTAGCTGTCAAGGGATGTTGATTTGTTAGAGTCTTTAGAATTTCCTGGGTATTGGAACTAGATGCTTTTTGCTCTTGTATAAAACTTTGATAGGCGGAAGAGAATGGAATATGATCTCATTATTTTCTGGCTTTGCACAAGCCTGACCATATGATTTACTCACCGCCTTCTAAACACAGAAAGAAGAAGCGCGAGAGAAAGAAAGAAGGGAGAGCGGCAGCCTGCTTGAGTCATTGCATTTGCACGCATTAGAGTTTGCAAGACTAATGTTTTGGAAAACAAGAATAGGGAAAAGTAGAATGCTGTGAATGGCTCTGCGTGACTGGATTTGGTTTGAAAAGAATATGTACGCTTCTGAGGAAAGGTTCCCAGTGATATATCCAACTGGAAATTTTTAATCTCACAGATGAAAACTTTAAATACAAAAGCCTCTTCAGGATCACTCACTCTGCCTGAATTCAGAATTGTTACAGTTTACAGTCTCAAAACTGATTACTCCCCCCAGCTAGACAACCTATACTGGTGTTTGTGTAAACTTAAACAACAGTGATTGTCTTTAAAGTATTTGGTTCTCAACCAAAGTCGATCCAAAATCATCAACAAATGGCAGTTTTATTACTCCAATCATGCTGATTTTATGTCTTTAATACGCACTCGTCATGTTCACTCATCGTGCTCATATTTTGTTCATTTACACCATCAGCAAAATGTGCACTGTTACCACAATTTGCTGTAATACACTATTTTGCCCATTAGAGGAAACAATTAGCAAACAATGGCTAAGGATGAGAGCAGTTGGATCTTTGTTTTCCAAAGCTGCTGGGCCATAGTACAATATAAGGAGCACTTCACGTCTCCATCCAGCACCAAATCTCTCCCAGTGTTTGTCATACACACCATTGTTGAAGTACTTACAAAGATTGAAGATTATCTCCCCCTCGCTGGGCATCACCATGTTTGCAGCAGAATTGCACATGTATAATTCATTGGGAAAATAAATTGTCAAGAGTTAAAAGAACACAATGCATTTTGTACCGGGCAACACTTTGCTTTTTACCCTCCAAATTATTTATTGTTTTCTCCGCTCCCCAGGGCCTTGGTCTGACCTTCAGCAACTTCTAATTGGCTCTGTTGCCATACTGCTCTCTGTGTTTACTCCTTTCTATTCAGCTGTTGTTTAGTGCTACAAAACTAATGCAGGCTTGTCTGCAAATGGAACATCAATTCAGGAATACAATATGGAAATAAACCTTTTCTTCTCCCTGTTTATTGACTCATTGCCAATGATTGTTTATTGATTTATTGCCATTTTTTGTTCAGTGTTACAGAGGACTCTGTCACAACGGATATTCTTATTTTCAAATACATTATTTATTTACAGGAGTCTTATACTGCTAGGCTCATTTAAAAGTAGTTCAAACTCTAGCTGCATCCTGGTGGCCCAGTTAGCCAAGGCGCGTAACCATGACGTCCTGAATCTGGCCTGGGACCTCTGCTGCATGTCCTCCCCCATCACATTGATAGTAACCAACACTGAAATTTTGTCCCGATCTGGACACACTGCTGTGTTGAAAATCACACTTGACTTATTGATTCCTTGCTGCATAGAAATGCCCGTCAGTGATGAAAAACATGGATCACGCTTTGAGCGGACATAGGGGGAAAAAAATCATGCAATATTTCATGGAAATCCCCGGACAACCGGATGAGACAACTTCTTAATAGAATTATCTGTTCTATTCTACATCTATTGTTCGATGTGAGAACTCATCAGTCATGCTGCCTTTATGCTATTCCACTAACAGGAAGAGCAGGGGGAGATGGGAGGACCGTCGCTCACACAGTATAATTACATAAACAATAGTATGTGATATGTTATTAGGAGTGGAGGAGGGAGTTGGGATAGGGGGGCTAGGCTCCACTGAGGTCTTTGTAATTCCCTATTTGATAGTGAGGCTTACAGCAATTAAGATGTTTAATTTAAGGATTTAAGCAATAAGGATTCAGATGAGTAGAATTCAGACGAGTAGAAAAAAAAAAAATCGTGGGCGGAGGCTGAAGTTTGGGTGGATCTGACTACATTTGAATGTTGATGATTCTCCTTCTCCCTCTCTCTTTTTCTCTTCATCTTTCCCTGTCTCTCTTTCTCTCTGTCTTCTCTCTCTCTCACTCTCTCTCTCTCTCTCTCTCTCTCGAAGTCTCCAAGGGACTGAAAGGATGTGAGGAGAGTTGATCGTTGCATTGCACTGATAAGCAAAAATGTTTCCAGAGCGTAAAGGAACTCTGTGGTGTGTGAGAGGGATAAACCATAATCTGCAGCCACACACTGAACTTGACTGCTAATATTTGCATTGGAAATCAGGCAGAAGTTATGCTAAGCTTTCCCCATTATAGCCCGGCGCGCATGTGAAAGGTCTCCCCCTACTTCATTTGAATATGGCCTCTTATGCATTAGAAAAATACACATTTGGAGGAGTGGAGGATGGGATGACAATTTATGAGGATGCATTTTTGAAATGATCTTTAAGCGAGGTGGACCCCCCACCCCCTTCCAGCCCCTGTCTTTCATTCTTCCCTCTCTCTCTCTCACTCTCTCTCTCCCAGTCTCAGACAGTGCATATAAACCTATTTAAAAAGCCTAAGTGAAATCTTTAATAGGGATTAATCTGACTGTGAATTTTGCATGATTTTTTTTTCCTTTTTTTTTTTCATGAGCAAAGAAATAAAATCCCCTCAGACATGCTCACACATAATATTCAGTTAATATAACGTGGTATGTATTGTTTTGTAAATGTGCTTAATTTTAGATCTGTGTTTTTTTCCTCGTCATAAGGTTCAGCCAAAGGCATAATCTAAGTTTTTAGAATATCTTTGTAGCATACAAGAGCGATAAAATAAGCTGGCTGATCATTCAGATCATTGCATCTTAGAAACCCAGCACACCAATGGGAATTCAGAACCCCCTTTGCTTTTATTTTGTTAAATCACTATGTGTTTTTTTCTCTCCTTACCCTCTTACATTCACATTTCCCTGAACTGCATTTTTTTATTTATTAAACCACTAACTTTGTTCTTTCCCCATGAATAGACCCGCCACAGGAAATGTGTTCATTTGATCAACCCTGTGTTGTGCAGGATTGATAAGATTAGCAATCAAAAGCATTAGTGTTTCAAAGCCTTACAATAAATGTTTATTCAAAATCAGTGAATTAAAAGGGGGTGAAGAGGGGAAATCACACCGCCACCGTCATGCGTATCTGTTAACATGAAGAACCACGCAGCAGAGGGTGAAATTCTAAAGGGGAACACTTCAGTGTGGCTACTCTATGTGATATTAAGTGGACTATTTTATCAATAACATTTATAGTCATAGTAAAAGTAATTAAAGTCATATAACCCCACATCGACTGACTTTATTACACAGGTTCTCTGTTCACCAGCCAGATGTCCCAAACTGGAATGGGTTGGAATGAATGACAAAGCGAAGGCTCTGTCCCATTACCAAGGAGAGTGTTTTTATTCAACCCACTGGCTTGATTTTGGTTGTAATGGTCACTCAACAGTCACATAACAGCAACACGGCACTATACTTATCCAATTGTGTGCATCTAATCATTGTTTATAGTTTTCAGATACAAGACCTATCATTGTGCTTCATGTCGCCGGCTCTAATGGGGACATTGTCTTTGGACCACACAGGCAGCTTCCTACTCGCTATGGTAGTTTTCTCTCTAACTTCCAACTTATAATAAGCATTTTCAGTCCTCTGCCTAGAGGATGCCTAAAGGACTGGCTGTACATGATGTAATTCAGTTTAATTATATGGTTTGGCCGCCTCAGCATGCTTGAATGTAAACTTACCTTTTGCGGCTTTTGCAAAATTGTTGTATTTGGACTTATTGGACACCATTCAATCAAAGTCACTAAACAACGTAAAGCAACAGGGATGTAGCAGGGATGAGGGCACTGTCAAAATGTGAAATGACTAAAAAGATGTTTTGCTTTGTTGGGTTTTCAATGTAAAAATGAAAATATACAAAAAGACAAAGCATCTGATTTTAGGGCATGACAATTGCAGAGTAGTACAAATTCAAAGAGACTTGTGTCTCCAGGTGCAGTCTGGCAATCCAAAACGTGTGAGTACCTACAACAAATGTAGAAGATTGTTCATCACATACTATTAAAATAAATTACATCTCAACCATATGTCAGACTTTTATATTTTCTATAATAAACATCACAATCAAAGCTAAATTGTTGGAGGTTGTTATTTGGGTTGCTAGTGGTGAGAAGTTTAAGTATTTTTTTTTCTTGCCAACTTCCAGGGATTACTGTGAAAGGGTTGAAACTCTTGGAGTTGCTGACTCTTAAAAGTGTTTTTCTTTCTTTTTCTGGAATACTACACATGTAGAAAGATGCCAGTACTTCCATGTACCCTGCGTGTACACTGTGGTAAACCATTATGACATCACATAGTTGTGTTCAGTTGAGTTGGCAGGCATTTAGTGCATTTCCGCATGACTACACATTAAGGGGAATACCATCTGAACAGCCTCTGCACAGGATCTGGCTTTGGAAAGTGATTAAAAAAATATTTTTATAATGTAATGACATTTAGACATTTTATCACACAGGGAAAAAATCTGTGTGAAATTGTGCAGATAATCAGCTAAATCTCTCAACATGAAAAGATAATTGCTCCAGAAATTAGCCGTACCTGAGGTCCATTCGTTTGGTCATGGCTAGTTTCATATATAGCAATGATCGGATATTAGCACTAATTAGAGCTGGGTCAGAGTTCTTGAAGGTCGGACATTAATGCGTGGGATCATTGAAATGGTAATTATAAACAGATTAGAGAGTTACGGTGCTTTATGGGGGGCTATTGGGTAATTAGTCTTCGGCATTGTACGGTTTAGTGTAATAAAGGATTATCGACGACTCCGGGAATGACTCAACTCGGGATGACTTAGCGGAGGAAAATAAGCTTCGCTGCTGTTTTTTTTTAATGTTTCAATTTTTCTTTTTTAATTCTCAGAAAGACTTTATTTTTCCTCAGACTCTGTGTAGCCTAGGAAGTACAGCTAGGAATGGAAAATGTTGGCCGAAATACAGTATGACATAATAACAGGACAACAGTGTAGCTCAAAAGCAGGAAACAGTTTACGATCTGAATGGTGCTCAAATAAAACAAATCATTTTGTATTTTTTTAGAGTATTCTTGTCATCTTTTCAGGGACCTTTTTTCAGCACGTCTATGGCCGCAGGGGGACAGTTCCTAAACTAGCCAGATAACTTATCATGAAACAGCTTCAAGTGATATTCATAACATGGAGCTATCATTTT